>PVJI01007930.1:0-50535 GCA_004026765.1 Micronycteris hirsuta
TAATAAAGGCTGGGTGATGATGAACTCCTTGAACTTGACCTTATCTGGGAAGTACTTTATCTGCCCTTCCATTCTAAATGAAAGTTTTGCTGGATAGAGTATTCTTGGATGTAGGTCTTTGCCTTTCATGACTTGGTACACTTCTTTCCAGCCCCTTCTTGCTTGAAAGGTCTCCTTTGAGAAATCAGCTGACAGTCTTGGGAATTCCTTTGTAGGTAACTGTCTCCTTTTCTCTTGCTGCTTCTAAGATTCTCTCCTTATTTTTAATCTTGGGTAATGTAATTACGATGTGCCTTGTTGTGTTCCTCTTTGGGTCTAACTCATTTGGGACTCTCTGAGCTTCCTGGAAGGCTATTTCCTTTGTCAGATTGCGGAAATTCTCCTTCATTATTTGTTCAAATAAATGTTCAATTTCTTGGTTTTTCCTCTTCTCCTTCTGGCATCCCTATGATCCGGATGTTGGGACGTTTACAGATGTCTCGGAGGTTCCTAAGCCTCTCCTCATTTTCTTGAATTCTTGTTTCTTCCTTCTGGTCCACACCGTTGATTTGAGTCACAGTTCCCTTCTCTTCCCTGTTGGTTCCCTGCACATTCCCCCTTGTTTTCTTTAGTGTATCCTTCATTTTTTCATTTATTTGCATCCAACTTTCTTCCAATTTTGTGAGCATCCTGATCACCAGTGTTTTGAACTGTGCATCTGATAGGTTGGCTATCTCCTTGTCTGTTAGTTGTAATTTTTCTGGAGCTCTGTTCTGTTCTTTCATTTCAGCCATTTTTTTCCCTCCGCTCACCTGTTGCTTTCCGGGACGGAGCCTTAGGTGTTTGCCAGTGTGTGGCAACCTATGTGTTGTGTTGTGACTCTTCCTTTGGGGGCGGGACGTGGGAGGAAGCAATGGCGCTTGCTCCATTTACCACCGGTTCCCATTCACCCCTGCCCCAATAAGCTCTCTTGTGAGGCTGGGAGCTGCTCTGGCCTCTGCTTCAACCCCCTCAGGTGCTTTCAACAGGTGGTCCGAGGCTTTTTTCCCCACGATGGTGGGTTGCAATGGTGGGCCGCGAGGTCTGCTCCGCTCCCAGCTCCTTCTCCCTGTCTATCTGCATGGGAAAGAGGGACTGCCTGGTTCACCAGTCTCGGCCCTGCTGGTTCCCACGGGCTTCTCTGGGTATGCTGGCCATGGGCTTCCCTGAGTGCACCTGCCATGTTTTGGCCAGGCACGCCACCATGAGTCCCTCTGGGCAAACTGCCCTCTCACTACATGCGCTCTCCACCCAGCTCAGCCCCACTTACCCGTCTGGATGAATGTGTCCTCTCTAACTTCTTGGCTGTCGGACTTCCATTTGGTTCGATTCTCTGTCCGTTCTGCTTGTTTGTTTTGCTTTTTAATTTGTTGTTTTTCCTCTTTGGTTGTGAGCGGAGGCACAGTGTGTCCACCTATGTCTCCATCTTGGCCGGAAGTCCCTCAGGTGAGCATTTTTAAAAAAATGATGCGGATGGACTCCCTTGTCTTGTACAAGATCTTAGGGGAAAGCATTCCGTTTTTCACCTTCAAATAAATTAGTTGTGAGTTTTTCATATATTATCCTTGGTATCCTTATTAGGAAGGAAGCATCCTTGAGATCCTTATAAGGAAGTTCCTTTATATTCCTAGTTTGGATCTTCTCAAAGGCATCTATGGTTTCTTCCCTTTATTCTATTAATGTAGTATATTATATTAATTGACTCTTGTACATTGAACCAACCTTACATTCTTGGGATGAAACTCATTTGGTAATGATGTATGATCCTTTTTATATGTTGCTGGATTCTTGCCGAAATTTAGTCATTTTTCTTGAATGAATGTTTTCTCATTTGTGTATGTATTAAAATCATTTTCAGAGACTTAAAATTTTTGTTTTACAGTTTTCACTAAATTGTTTTACAGAGAGAGGGTCCACCAAGCTCCTTATTCTATCACTTTAAATTATTCCATTTCATTCTCTTACTCTCGTAACTATTCAATTGTATGATACAGTAAAACATTATGTTCTACTGTAAATAAAAAAAAAGACAACGGGTAGCTGAGTATATTAAAATATAATCCAAATATATGCTGTCTACAAGAGACGCACCTCAGAACAAAAGATGTGCACACACTGAAAATGAAAGGATTAAAAAAAAAAACTCCATGCAAACGGAAACAAGGAAAGAAAGCTGATCAAGGACTTCTGATCAAGGTGGAAGCACAGGTAAACATGGTTCGTCTCCTTGCACAACTACAGCAAATATTTCAGCTAGACTACAAAACAATAATCATCCAGAAACGTCAGAAAATAGAGCTGTTTGCAAGTCCAACAACCAAGGATTAAAGAAGTCACATTCATCCAGATGGGTAGGAGGGGCAGAGATGTGGAGAAGCACCCATGTGTGGTGGATAAAAATCAGGAGGGATACCTTGGAACAATGGTCCCAGTCCCACACCAGACCACCCAGCCCAGGGTTCCAGTGCCAGAAAGATAAGTCCCCATTACTTCTGGCTGTAAAAAACCAATTGGGATGGGGTAAGAGAAGAAACTGTGGAATTCTCAGGAGTCTCCTCTTAAAGAGCCCATAACAGACTTAGGACTTAAGCAGACTCACTCCCTCTGGGCTCCAATACTAGGGAAGCAGCTGGAAGGACAACTGTGGCATAAGGAGAGAAATTAAAGTGTCAAAGCATCAAGACGAGCGCCGGGAGACAGGTTCCTTTTGGACAAAACACCAGAGGCCAGGCAGCAGCACTGTGCCCTTTCGGAGCCTTCCCCAACAGAGCCACAGAGGGGTCTGAAAACTTGGTTTACACAGGTTGCCACGCCCTGATGATTACCTAAGGCTCCATCCCATGCAACTTACTGGTATACTTTTATACAATAGGCCAAGCTACTAAGACGGATTCAAAGCAGCTCTACTTAATATACAGAAATAAACACAGGGAGACTGCCAAAATCAGAAGACAAAGAATCTGGCACAAATGAAAGAACAGAACATAACTCCAGAAAAAGAACTAAATGAAAATGGAGATAAGCAATCTATGAGGTGCAGAGTTCAAAACGCTGGTTATTAGGATGATCAAGGAACTCACCGGCTACTTCAACAGCATAAAAAAAAGATCAAAAGAAAAAGATCAAGACTAAAATTGCAATAAATTCACAACTATCAACAAATGAATCTAAAAAAAACTAAGCAAACAAGCAGAACAGAAACAGAAACACAGATCTAGAGATCATTTGGAGGGTTATTAGTTAGGAGGGGGGAGGGGGAGAAAGAGGGTAAAGGTGCCAGGATTAAAGAGTACAAATTGGTAAGTACAGAATACACAGGGGGATGTTAAGAACAGTATAGGAAATAGAGTAGCCAAAGGACTTACATGCATTACATGAACTAAGAGGGAGGATAAACTAAGAGGGAGGACTGCCAGAGGGAATGGGGGTACTGGGTGGAGGGGGGCAAAGAGGGAAAAATTGGGGACAACTGTCATTTTATTGATTGTCCCATAATCAATAAAATATATTTTTTTAAATGTCAGGGTACCAATACTTATATGACAAAAAGAGATTTTGAAACAAAGCTATAGTAAGTGACAAAAAGGACACTACATAATGATAAAAGGAGCAATCCAACAAGAGGATATAAGCCTCGTAGACATTATGCACCCAACATATGAACACCTAAATATACAGAGCAAATCCTAATGGACAAAAAGAGAGGGGCCGACAGTAATACAGTCATAGTAGGAGACTTAACTGTCCCACGGACATCAATGGGAGATCTTCCAGACAGAAAATCAACAAGGAAACAGCAGTGGTGAATGACACACTAGATCAGATAGTTTTTATTTCTATCTTCAGAGTATTTCACCCCAAAGCTGCAGAATATACATTCTCTTCATTAGAATATAGAACATTCTCTACGACAGACTACATGTTAGGACACACAAAGAAAATCTCAGTAAGTTTAACGTGGAAATCATATCAAGCATCTTCTCTGCCCATAATGCTCTGATATGAGAAATCAATCACAAGAAAAAAAACTGGAAATCTCAAACACACAGACACAAAATAACATGTTATTAAACTATGAATGGGTTAACAATGAGATCAAAGAAGAGATCAAAAGCTACCTGAAGACAAATGAAAATGAATGCACAACAACCCAAAATCTATGGGACACAGCGAAAGCGGTCAGTCCTCAGAGGGAAGTTCTTAGCATTACAGGCCTAACAAAAGAAGAAAAATCTCAAACAATCTAATCCTACACCTCAAAGAACAAGAAAAAAAAAAGCCAACAATGCCCTGAGTCAGTAAAAGCAAGGAAATAATAATGATATGAGCAAAAGAAAATGACATAGAGACTGTAAAAAAACAGCACAAAAGATCAATGAAACCAATAGCTGGTTTGCTGAAAAGATGGACAAATCTTTAATGAGACTCATGAAGGAAAAAAAAAGAGGGCCCAAACAAATAAAAGTCAAGATTTGAAAGAGAAGTAACACAGAAACATGAAGGACTATAAGAAAATATTACAAACAACTATATACCAACAAATTGGAAACATGGATGAAATTAATAAATTTCTATAAACATACCATGTGCCAAGTCAGAAAAAATCAGAAAATCGGAACAGAACAACTACCACTAATGAAGTTAAAGCAGTAATCATAAAACTCCCAGCAAACAAACGTCCTAGACTAGAATTTTACCAAACCTTCAAAGAAAACTAACATTGATCTTCCTCAAACTATTTCAAAAATTACAGACCAATATGCCCAATGGACAAAGATACTAAAATCCTCAACAAAATATTAGCAAACTGGATCCAGCAATATAACAGTGGAAAATTTTAACCATGGGAAATTATACCCCACCTCACCATTCTTTTGACATTTTTCTTAAATTGCTGACTCTGACAAATACATGACTTGTAAATTAACAGCATGTTTTATAAGAATTACAGGAACTAGTTTCGAAAGATATAGATTCTGACCTTCAAACATCTCAGATCCAGGAGATTTGCTGACCTTCAACTGTGGACTTGCCTTATTGGAATGGACTGTGCTAATCTGTACATATAGAACTTTTTAACCCCCTCCCTTAATCTCTTTGTTCTCTTCCTCTCTTCCTCCTTATAAAAACTTCTGCCTCCACTGACAGGTGGAGATGGTATTTGACACGAGTCTTCCCAGGAGATGGACTTTGAGACGTGAGTCCCCCATCTTCCAGGTTGTTGCCATCTGAAAATAAACAACTTTCCTCTACATTAGCACCCGCCTCCTGAGTATTTCCTTTCACAGTGGCAGGCAGCCAGACCTGCTTTTGGTTACAGCAATACATTAAAAAAATCATATGGCATCAATGATATTTATTCTGGGGATGTAAGGTTAATATAGTATGTACAAATCCATAAATGTGATACCATCACATAAACAAAATGAAGGGTCAAAATCACAAGATCACAGTAACTGAAAGAGCATTTGATGATCTCCAGCACCCATTTATGATAAAAACTATCAGCACAGTGGGAATAGAGGGATCATATCTCAACATAATAAAGGCTGTACATGACAAGTCCATAGCTAGTATCATACTCAATGGACAAAAGCTGAAAAGCATTTTCCATAAGATCAAGACAGCAATGTCTACTTTTATCACACTTATTCAACATAGTATTGGAAGTCATAGCAATCAGACAAGAAAAAGAAATAAAAGACATCCAAACTGGAAAAGAGGAAGTAAACCTGTTATTATTTGCAGATGACATGTTAGTGTACATAGAAAACCCTAGAGCACGGGAGGCAAACACAAGAACTGTGAGCCAAATCCGGCCCTCCGCCTTGTTTTATCCAGACCAGCATCTTGTTTCTACCTGGTGGCAGCACTGAGCTCCTTGCCCCTTGTTAAGGAGTAATTATATTTATACAGTCCTAAAATTACATTTGGCCCTTTGAAGGCAACCATGAGGCTGATGTGGCCCCCAGTGAAAATGAGTTTGACACCCTTGCCCTAGATATTTCACCAAAAACTACTAGAATAAATAAATTCAGTGAAGTAGCAGGATACAAAATTAATATTCAAAAACAATGGCATTTTTATACACCAATAATGAACTAGAAGAAAGAGAAATTAAGAAAACACTCTCACTGCAACAAACCGCCCAAAAAGGTACCTACAAATATATTTAACAAAAGAGGTAAAACACCTATACTCAGAAAATTATTGGATACTGAATAAAAAGATTGAGGGAGATACAAGTAAGCTGAAGGATATACCATGTTCATGGATAGAAATAATTAACACCATTTAAATGTCCACATTACTCAAAGCAATCTATAGATTCAACACAATTCCTATTAAAATACTAATGGCATATTTCTCAGATTTAAAACAAATATTCCAAAAATCTATATGGAACCAAAATAAAAACAAAAAAACAAAAATAACCCCTGAATAGTGGGTTTGTGGAGGAGAGCAAAAGGAGGAAAAATTGGTACAATTGTAATAGAATGACAGTAAAATATTTAATTTAAAAAAACCCATGACTTGCTGGTGCAGCTCAGTGGATTGAGCCACCATCCACTAAACTACCAGTGGCCTGTGAACCAAAGGGTCACAGATTTGATTCCCAGTCAGGGCACATGCTTGGGTTGCAGGCCAGGTCCTCAGTTGGGAGCACGCAAGAAGCAACCACACATGTTTCTCTCCCTATCTCTCCCCCGCTTCTCCTCTTTCTATACATAAAAAAATAAAAACTTGGAAAAAAAACAAAACAAAACCCAAATAGCCTCAGCAATCTTAAGAAGAATAAAGTGGGAAGTACCACAATACCTGATATCACACTGCCAGATATCACTCTATAAGGCCTGGTACTGGCATAAGAACAGGTATATGACTCAATGGAACAGACAGAGAGCTCAGAAATAAACTCACACATTTATGATCAATTAATACATGACAAAGGAATCAAGAATATACACTGGAGTAAAGACAGTCTCTTCAATATATTGTCATGGAAATATTGAACAGGTACATGCCAAAAAATGAAACCAACTTACGCCATACACAAGAATAAACTCAAAATAGATAAAAGACAAATATAAGTTGTGAAACCATAAAAATCCTAGAAGACTATGCAGTAAAATCTCAGACACCTCTAGTAGTGATATTTTTGCTTCTATATCTCATCAGGCAAGGGAAACAAAAGAAAAAATAAACAAATGGGACCACATCAAACTAAAAAGCATAGCAAAGGAAACCATCAGCAAAATAAAAAGGCAACCCACTGAATGGGTAACATATTCGCCAATGATAGTTCTGATATGGGGTTAATTTCCAAAATATAGAAAGAACTTACCAAACTCAACACCACGACAAACAACCCAATTTAAAAATGGTTAAAGGACCTGGCTGGTGTAGCTCAGTGGATTGAGCGCAGGCTGGGAACCAAAGGGTCCCGGTTTGATTCCTAGTCAGGGCACATGCCTGGGTTGCAGGCCAGGTCCCCAGAGAGGGCCATGTGAGAGGCAACCATACATTGCTGTTTCTCTCCCTCTCTTTCTCCCTCCCTTCCCCTCTCTCTAAAAATAAATAAAATCTTTAAAAAAAAAATAAAAATGGTTAAAGGAGCTAAATAGACAAATGGACATTGAGATGGCCAACAGATATGAAAATATGTTCAATGTTATGAATCAGAAATACAAATTATGCCCCGGCTGGTGTAGCTCAGTGGATTGAGCGCGGGCTGGGAACCAAAGGCTCCCGGTTCGATTCCCAGTCAGGGCACATGCCTGGGTTGCGGGCCAGGTCCCCAGTGGGGGCCATGTGAGAGGCAACCATGCATTGCTCTTTCTCCCTCCTTTCTCCTCTCTCTGAAAATAAATAAATAAAAATCTTTACAAAAAAAATTTTTTTAATTAAAAAAAAGAAATACAAATTAATACCACAATGAGATGCCTCCTCATATTTGTTGGAAAGACTATCATCGATAAATCAACAATAAGTACTGGTGAAGATGTGGAGAAAAGGGAACCCTAGTACACTGTTGGTGGGAATGCAGACTGGTATAGTAGCCACTGTGGAAAACAGTGTGGAATTTCCTAAAAAAATTTAAAATGGAACTGTCTTTTGACACAGTAAAACAGTAGCAGCAAAACAGTAGCTACAAAGCCCTCAGACTGAGGAGGTTGTGGCTGCAGCAACATCAGCAAGGGTGTCAAGAAGAAAACAGGAAGGCTGCCAGAGGAAAAGGTGGGATTGGCTGCAGATTCCTTACTGAGAAGGAACCAAGTACTGTTTTGATTGTAGACCTATTTTGAAGGTAGCACCACAGAATGTGCTGATGGATTCATTGGAGAATGGAAATTGTTAAGTCTGACAATATTGTTGAGAGAGAGAGAGAGAGAGAGAGAGAGTGAGCACATGTGCACGAATCCCGAGATAAAAGAAATTATTGTTGAAGGCTTGAGCCACCCATCTTTCAATAGTCTACAAGACATTGCTAGGCATGTATATCGCTTGTCAGAAATAGGGTTAAGAAATAAGCTAATTTGAAAAAATTTAAAAAAATCAAGTTACCACATGACCCAGCAATTGCAGTTCTAGGTTATAACAAGGATGAAGTGGAAACATATCCACATGAAACCCTGTACACAAATGTTCACAGCAGCCCAAAAGTGGAAACAACCCAAATGTCCATCAACTGATGAATGGATAAACTGTGGTATATCCATACAATGGAATAGTAGCTACAAAAAGAATGAAGAACTAATTATGTACTACAACACAGGTAAACCTTGAAAATTTTATGTTAAGTGAAAGAAGTCAGTCACAAAAGACTATTACTTGGTATGATTCCATTTATTTGAACTGTCCAGAACAGGCAAATTTATAGAGAAGAAAGTAGATTTGTGCTTGGCTAAGGCTAAAGAGATGAGGGAGAAATGAGGAGTGACTGCTAATGGGTACAGGATTACTTTGGGGAGTAATGAATGTTTTAAAATTGATTGTGTACTGATGACTACATAAATGGGTGACTTGCATGGTATGTGAACTATATCTTAATGAAGCTACTACCAAAAAAACAGAACAAAACAGCCCAAACTAAAACTGGAGAACTGTTTTTACTCCTGTGTCCTTTCTTGATGCTCACCCAAAATCTAAACCTTCTCTTTCATGCAGTATAATAGTGAACTTACAAAGTAAAAGTTAACCATAAACAATTAGAAAGATTAACAACAGATATAAAATAGGAAACTAAAAATCATCCATAACTCCATACACTCAAACGTCAGGTGCTTCCTTTTAATCCTCCCTACCACCCCTCACCCTCACTTATATACACGTATTTTGGGATTGAACAAAACTGAAACCATACTGGTTTCATATCCTTTAAAACCTATAAAAGGTTTTATATCCTTTTGTTGTATTATGTTCTTTAAAAAAATGTGTTCTTTATGCCTGTGTTAATTAATCAATATGGCTACACCACAACATATTTATTCTTTTAATTTTAAGGTATTTATGTAATTATTTCCATGTATACTATTACAAATAGCTCTTTACTGGAATGTCTGAGTAACTCTATTTGATAGAACAATTCTCTAGAAATAAAATTACTTTGTTAAAATATGTGAATATTTTTAAGGATATTAAAATACTGCCTGTTGGAAATGCCGTAGCACTTTATCCTCTCGTCAACAATGCATGGGGGCCCAACTTGCATACAATGAACTAGTTCTTTTTCAGTTTAAACTTTTTAACCAGTATGTTTGTGAAAAGATTACTTTGCTTATTTTGAGATTCACTGCTTACTTCTGATAAACTTATTTTTACACTGTTATCCTCTATAGACTCAACAGCTTACATCCTTCTTTGCCTTTCTGGGATATAGTCATTTTCCTATGGGTTTACTCTGAGAACTCGATTATGTATTCCTCCTTCTACAGTATATATTGCAAAAAAAATTTTGTCATTGTCTTTTAATTTTGATCATAATGGTTTTCACTTACCAAAGATAAAATATTTATGTAAATAATTCAATCTTTTTCTTTCTAAATTCTTGTTCTAAAAAAAACAGCTGTTTCCTAAAAATGGTGTGAAAAGTGGTGACCATATTTCTTTCTAATAGTTTTTGGTTTTTAATTTTTTTTTTACGACATTTATTGAGTATTTAGCACATGACAATGCTTTGCTAATAGCTTTATATGCACAAACTCATTTAATCGTCATAATCACCCTATTAGAAAGATTTTTTATCCTCATTTCATGAATAATGAAACTGAGGTTAGGGAGGTTAAATTATATGACTAAGAATAACATAGGTGCAGAGCAGTGATTTAAAAGCTAAAGCAATATGAAGCCACATTTACTCCACTGGGCTCATGTGCATATTAAGATATCTTAATAGAGCTATGCTTTGCTGTAGAGTTCTATCATCATACCCCGACCTCTAAAACAATAAACAATTAGTAAAGTACATAAATTTAGTAAGTTGAAGTTCAACAGTTATTGAAGCTGAGTAAGTCTGTCCAAGACCTTGAATCAAACAAAAACCTTCTGTTTTAATCTTTTTTAAACATCATGAATGTCTCTAAGTGGAAGTATGGCATTCAGCTTGAGAGTGTAACATGGTTGGTTTTATTTTGAAGAACGAGACTAAAACACATTTTATTAACGAGTCCACAGGACAAAAGATCTGCAGTAACTCTGCCGAGAATCTACTGTAAGGACAAACTTACCTTATCATCTTGATCAATGCTCTCTCTCCTATATTTAGTTTTTCTCTTTATCTACCCTGGTGCTTAAATAACTAATGCCAGATTCCTGATAATATGCCTCTTGTTTTCAATGAGCATTAAAAACTTCTTGTTTCCACTTTTATTTAAATTGCCTTGTTTTACTTGTATTGTCATAAACATTCTCAAATTATTTTTAAAAATAGGCAAATAATAAATAGTATTCATTACAATTAATGCTGCTCAAAGCTGTGAATTCAGCAAATTCCTATGGCTGAATTCAGCAAGTTATTAGGGCATAACTTTAAGAGTTCTGTTCAGCACAAAGTATAATTATGCACAGATTTATGTGTCCAAAGCTGGGAAGGGCAAATTAAATGCTGTATCTGTATACTTTACTATAAAGTGAAACTGGACAATAATATTTTAACATTTCATTTAAATAAAAAAGTTACATATTTATAAGCTTTTCTGATAAATATCACATTAAAATTCAAACAATAAATTAAGGCTAATTAAGTTAAGAGGTTGAGAACTCAGAAAATTGTGATTAGAATACCATCCTTGCCAAAAGACTATATACCCAACTAAATCTTGATACTTTTTCTCAAAAGAAGACATTAACAGTTGCCCATGTTATTTCATTGATAGGCAGAGAAATAAAGTTCAAAGAATTAAACACTTCATAAACTGCAGTGCACATGTTAATTTAAAAACAGTTTTGTTTTTTTTTTTACAAATAAATCATTTTATGCCTTACGGACTTGAATTATATTTTATTTAGACTTTGAAAATCCAGCTAAAAATTTAGATTTAGCTCTCCCAAGCAAATAGTAATTGTTTTCCTAAACCCCTAACTTCCAGAGTTAATCTAAAATTCTTGGCCTCCTTCACAATGAACCACACAAAAAATCATTCTTACCTTTACACCTTGAATGAGACCATTCATAAGGAATGTGTGTTGAGGAAATGTTTCATGTAGAACCTAAAAAAGGCAAACAAATATCAAGACAAATTCAAAAGCAAATTAAAGGGAAGAACTTTTGCTTCTCTTAATGGTAAGATGGAACCATGCAATGAACAATTTTTAAGTTTCAATAAAATATGAAAAGTATCCTAAATATATGGAAAGATAACAAGATAGTGACGCAGAAATCTACATAAGACAAGAATCTAAAAAGGTCTCCAGGCCTGGCTGGTGTAGCTCAGTGGACTGAGTGTCAGCCCGGCCTGCAAACCAAGAGGTCACAGGTTCAATTCCCAATCAGGACACATGCCTGTGTTGCTGGCCAGGTCCCCAGGTGGGGGTGCATAAGAGGCAACATACAACGATGTTTCTCTCCCGCTCTTTCTCCCTCCCTTCCCCTCTCTCTAAAAAATAAAAAAATAAAATCTTAAAAAAAAAAAAAAAGGTGCTCCACTCAGTTGCATTTGTTACGAAAGCATTTGCAGCAAAAATAAACTGCCCCCTCAATCACCAACAATTTTAAGCAGGTATCACAAAGGTTTTTATCAACCCATTTACGGACCTGCAGCTCAGTTTTATGTCACCTAGGTAGTTCAGGAAACACCAAGCCTTAAATTTGGATTACAATGATTTCAGGCTGGTAGTATCTACATATGTCTAACATAAAAAATCTAAAGTCACTGCTGCATAACATAAAAATCTAAAATCATCTAGGTTGCATATCAAACACACATACATATTTTTTCAAATATATATAGTAACTTATGGCAAAGATGGAGGCGTAGGTAGACACACTGTGCCTCCTCGCACAACCAAAAGAGGAAAAACAACCATTTAAAAAACAAAAACAGCCAAAACTGACAGAAGATCGAACCAAGTGGAAATCCAACAACCAAGGAGTTAAAGAAGACCCATTCATCCAGACTGGTAAGCGGGGCGGAGCCGGGCGGAGAGCAAGAGGCAAGACGGTGGTTTGTGGAGCAGTAAGGCAATGCTGCAGCTGCCCAGAGAGGCCCGCAGCTGGCCCACCCGGACCCAGTGGAGCAGAGACTGGTGGACCAGGCGGTCCCTCGTTCACACGCAG
Organism: Micronycteris hirsuta; assembly: GCA_004026765.1. Taxonomy (NCBI): domain Eukaryota; kingdom Metazoa; phylum Chordata; class Mammalia; order Chiroptera; family Phyllostomidae; genus Micronycteris; species Micronycteris hirsuta. The sequence goes on from PVJI01007930.1 coordinate 12,794, forward strand.
ATAAACCGGGAGAAAAAGCTGGGGAGTGGAGCAGACTATGCAACCCACCATCACGGGGATATAAAGCCTCAAATCACGGATTGAAAACACCTGTGGGGGTTGAAGCAGAAGCAGGAGAAACTCCCAGCCTCACAGGAGAATTCATTGGAGAGACCCACTAGGTCCCACAGGGACTTAGATCTGCACAAGGCCACCCGCCAGGGAACCAGCACAGAAGAGCCCAATTTGCTTGTGGGTAGCAGGGGAAATGACTGAAAGCGCGAAGAGAGCAGATCAAACACCATTGTTCTCTCAGGCTCTGCCCCCACAGGCAGCCTCACAACGCAAAGATGTGGGTTACCCCACCCTGGTGTACACCTAAAGGCCCGCCCCTTAAAGTAACAGGAGGCGGAGGGGGAAAAAAATGGCCCAAAGGAAAGAGCAGATCAAAGCTCCAGAAAAAAATACAACTAACCCACCAAGAGATAGACAACCTATCAGATGCACAGTTCAAAACACTGGTAATCAGGAAGCTCATGGGATTGGTTGAAATTTGGTCGCAATTAGATGAACAAATGAAGGATACACTAAAGGAAACAAGGCGAAATGTGCAGGGAACCAATAGGGATGAGAAGGAAACTGGGACTCAAATCAACAGAGTGGACCAGAAGGACGAAAAAAACATTCAACCAGAAAAGAATGAAGAAACAAGAATTCAAAACAATGAGAGGCTTAGGAACCTCCAGGACATCTTTAAACGTCCCAACTCGGAGTCACAGGGGTGCCAGAAGGAGAAGAGGAAGACCAAGGGATTGAAAACTTACTTGAACAAATAATGAAGGAGAACTTTCCCAATATGGCAAAGGAAATAGACTTTCAGGAAGTCCAGGAAGCTCAGAGAGTCCCAAACAAGTTGGACCCAAAGAGGAACACACCAAGACACATCATAATGACATTACCCAAGACTAAAAATAAGGAGAGAATCTTAGAAGCAGCAAGAGAAAAGAAGACAATCACTTACAAAGGAGTTACCATAAGACTGTCAGCTGATTTCTCAAAAGAAACCTTGCAGGCAAGAAGGGTCTGGAAAGAAGTATACCAAGTCATGAAAGGCAAGGACCTACAACCAAGAATACTCTATCCAGCAAAACTTTCATTTAGAATGGAAGGGTAGATAAAGTGCTTCCCAGATAAGGTCAAGTTCAAGGAGTTCATCATTACACAGCCTTTATTATATGAAATGTTAAAGGGATTTCTATAAGGCATGGAGGGATATCAACAGGGGAATTGGAGGGGGAGTGAGGAGGAAAAGGAATAGAGAAAAAGTAGCATAAACGGTAGGTAGAAAACAGACAGGGGGAGGTTAAGAATAGTATAGGAAATGTAGAAGACAAAGAACTTATGTGTATGACCCATGGACAGAAACTAAAGGGTGGGGAATGGTGGGGGTGTGTGGGGTAGAAGGGAATAAAGAGGGGAAAATGGGACAACTGTAATAGCATAATCAATAAAATATATTATTAAAAAAAAGTGTATATAATAACCAGTCCATAATCAGTGGTAATCAGATACAAAAGGAAGACACCGTACACAAAAAATAGTAACAAACAAGCAAAAATACAAACACAAAGAGACTATCAAAGACTTAACATTTTGGAATTATTCAACATAGACTTTAAAATGACTATGCTTTCCATGTTCCAAGATATAGAAAATAAGCTTAATACTCTTGAACTAGACACTAAAAATCATAGCCGATTTTAAAAAGAAAAAGAAATTCCAGGATGGAATTTTTTTTCTAGAGGAATTTTCTCCATGTGTTATAAATAAATCAATAAAGTTTTGGGGAAGAAGAAAGTCTGTTAAACAAATTTTAAGAAAAAAATGACCAAAAGGAAAAAATTAATAAACTGAATTACATAAAAATTATAACTTTCTGTTTATCAAAAGATACTATTAAAGACAGTAAAAGGTAATCCAAGGAGCGAGAAAAGATATTAGCAATAGATGTTTCTGTGTAAAAGCACAAAATACACGTTCATAAATGCCAAAAAAGAACTTGTATCCAGAATATATGAAGAACTACAAATGAGAAAAGAACAGACCCATTTATTTAAAATGGATGAAACACTCGAATTGACACTTCACAAAGATAGCCATATGGCCAGTAAATATATGTAAAAGGGGTTAACTTCATTGATCATGAAGGAAGATGAAAATGAAGACCATACTGTACCCATCAGAATGGCTAAAATGAAATACTACTTGCTTGTGAAGATGTGAAGCCTGGTTATTTAGAGGATAAACTGGTTCAAGCTCTCTGAAAGACATTTTGGCAGTGTATACTGAAGTTGAATGAAAACCTGCAATTTTACTCCTAGGCATATACATTACAAGATAAATATATACACATATACGTGCTCAGCAGAAAACATGTATTAAAAATGTCACTACAGCAATATCTGTAATAGGCAAATACTGGAAATCCAAACATCATCTATCAAGAACAGAATGGATTCCAAGTGATTTGCTAAAAGTATACACAGGACTCAGAAACTGCTATACTCATAGTTACAATTTATTAGAGCAAAAGTGTATAGCTCAGAACTGCAAACTCACTATTCTTGCCTGAAGTTCAGTGGCTTAATGAATAAATGCTTCCTAGTCTGTTACATGTATTTGTTTGAATTCCAGAGCACTGAAATGGTTGTTTTTGACTGTTTTGCCCAGCTTTATTGGACAGAATAAGTTGACCTCTTTATACTGTCATGCCAAAAGTCAGTCAAAAGTCAGACAGTAATTTTTTGAAAGAAAAAAAAAAGAATATATGAACTTCACCTCAGAGACCTGTGGGACATTATCAAGTGTAACAACATATGCATAATAAAAGTCCCAAAAGGAAATCAGATATGGAGTAGCAAAAATATTTTAAAAAACAATAGCCCCAAACTTTCCAAATTTGGTATTACAAATGTTAATGTACAGACACCAGAAGCTAAACAAACCCCAAGTAAAACTAATACAAAGAGATCCACACTTAGACACATGACAGCATAGTCAAATTGTTGAAAAACAAAGAAAATCTCTAAAGCATCAAGAAAAATAAATAAATCACCATGTATAGCAGAACTAACTTACCCTGTGAAGGGACATATAGAGGTACATAGCAAACATTTTAGGGTGCATGGTCTGTGTTGCAACTACTCAGCTCTGCCAGCGTAGCACAAAAGCACCCACATTCAGCACCCATTATTGTGGTCCAACAAAATTTTACTTATGGATACTTACATTTGAATTTCATATAGTTTTCATGTGTCACCAAATATTTCATATGATTTTTTCCCAACCATTTAAAGATGTAAAAACTACTCTTAGTGCACAGACTACATAAAAACAGGAAGTAGGCTAGATTGGGCCCGTGGACTATGATTTGTACCACCCTGACATAAAGAAAACGATACTTATTAACAACTGACTTTCCATCATATACAATGGATGCCAGAAGGCAATATAATAATGTATTAAAAGTGCTGGAAAATCTATTAAAAAATAAGAATGCACTCCAAGCAGACCCACCAATGGCTATCTTATGTTTCCCTGTCAACTTTTCTAATAATTGTACTAAATTGGAAATCAGCATTGTCTGTTTTTAAGCATTCATAAGTTCACTGATATACACAGTACAAAATACTAAGGCAGGATAGTAAGAAGCTAGGAAAATTCCTGGGCAAGTGGAATGGGGAAACTGAGACAATAATTTAACACAGCCAAATAATTTAAACTATTTAAAGAGAGCTGGTGAACTGCAAGACCTTATCTTCCCTAAACAAGGACACTTGAGAACAAATTCTCTGGTTAGGGAGAACCTCTCCTCCCTAACTGGAGAATAAATAGCTTAAATCACCCTGGTTGGGGAAATAGAGAACAGAGATCCAATCAATGCCATTTGTGCCAGCCAAAACCAAGGACTGATGTCAGAGGAACAACAAAAACACGATTAGAACCAGATAGACCCAAATTAAAAGTATAGAAAGCAGTGGAGCTAACCAGAGAAAAATCCCAAACTTCCCTATATGCTCACTTTGATGCATCAGCATATTAAAAAATCAATACAACAATTAAAAAAAAAAGAATTAAAGTAAAAAAAGACACACATCTAAACTGATGAATATTCTGCTTAAACCCTCCCCTAAGATTCTCACCCACAGAAGAGAGACAAAAACCCTCAAGACAGAGGATGCCAGTGCAGACTCTTTCTGGAGCATCCCTATGCCTTTTCTCAGGCATGAACTTTTTACTTTCTTTGTCCTAAACTCTAAGGGTCCCCATAAAACTTGTAACCAGGGGAACAGCGGGCAGTGGCAGCTCATCTTGGGCTTACCCCCTGAACCTGTCTCCAGGCTCCCCATTTCTCTGACCATCCAGTGGGCTAAAAGCAGCCTCCCCTTGGCTCACTTCTGTCACTGTGACTTTTACTTCCCAGTGAGCTACCAGCAGTCCTGCTGAGGCAGGAGACAGCAGAGGAAGAACTCTGAGACTGCAATACTGTTACTGGCCAGCGTCTAGCATCCTGGTTGCCAGGAAACGCCTTTTACCACTTAGGTAGAATAAATAGTAAACCGAGGCAGGGAGGAGGAAGGAGACAAGTCTCATACACTAACTCAGCAGTCCTGAGCCTGGTCTGATACTATTGCCGGATGTTCCAACATCACAAGAAACACTGCGTTAGCAAGAAAGAAAGGAAGTCTTTGAGACTCTATGTAGCATTTCCACCATCTGGGAAAGAAAGCCTTGAAACTGTGCTTTCATCCCAGGGCCTGGAATGCGGGAGAGGGTCCACGGTGCCCAAGGAAGAGCCCATAAAACAACTTTGGTTAATTGTCTGCCCCTGGTCACTATCTGTTTTATGAGGGAGTCCCTGATGCTTACAGAAAGAGCACATAAATAACTTTGGAAAGTGCCCCAATTTTAATTAACTGCCTCCTGTCACATATTTGTTTGTTTTACAAGATGAACAAATGGAGTCTGGAGCAAGATAAGGATTTGGGTTAACAGATCCCCTACACATACCTAAGTTTGGGTAGTCACATTCTCCCAGGAAAGCTGGCACCACATTTACCTGTTAGTCAATATGTAATTTTTTCCCTCCCATCCCACCAACGATGTAAGTCCTCAGAACAAAGGGCTTGGTCTGTCTCTGTCTCTGTCTCTGTCTCTCTCGGGCTTAGAGCTATCTGGGGGCGCTCTCTCCGGGGCCTCTGGCCACCCGGCCTCAGGCCCCCCGGGGGCTTGTCACCCATGTCACCCTAGTCTTCAGCCACTCTTACTTTTGCAGCCCTGCTTTGCCCTGAAACTTTGCCTTTCACCGCCCACCCCCCACTCTACCCAGTCCGTTCTCTTCCATGGGAACAGGTCACTAATAAACTGTTTACACGCTAATAGACTTGCTGATCTGTAATTCTTTACATGCATCAGCAAGAACCAGGTCTCTCCCATCAACACTGCCTTGGCTCATTCCTTTCCTGTAACAATTCTAGAGAGCCAAAGCAGAGAACCTAGGCTCTCTCCTTTTGCTTCTTCTACCAGAAGTCCTTCCTGTGTTCCCCAGCTTTAATAAACATACTCTCAAAATAACCTGGACTTGTGTTGTGAAATCTTTCCTGCATGAATTCAAGCCCCACACACTACTGGCTGGCCTGAGGCAGACCTGCTCCGGGCCTGGCCCTCACTCAGTGACAACACAATACGTAAAAGCAGAAATGAAATAAATGCCAAGCAAAGGCAATTTTATCCACTTAGTTAATGCTTATTATATCATAACAGTAAGCTGTGCAAGAGAAAGGAAAGATCTAACACATTGTGATCATATATTATACGTTTAGTGAGTACTACTTATCTCATTTAATAATTAAAAGGGTACATAGAGGGCAGGTTCTGGTACATTGGTCAAAACACCATTAAAAAAAAAATCTAAACCATAAGATGAGCCTGAAACATCTAGATACCAGAAAGCAAGACAGTCTCTGTATGACTATAGTTAGAACTTTACTTCCTTTTTATGTAACGAGCAAATGACCCAATGAAATGCCTTTTTCTTAAGCCAAAAATGCCTGGCAAATAGTCCTATCCCACCCAACCCACCTCAATTCCCAAGAGGAAACACTAACACAGTGAAAAAAAGCAGAGCCAATGATGATAGGCTGACAAGACAGAATATATGTTGTAAATAACCACATATTTTGACTGTAAGGAAGAAGGGATAAAATAGGAAAATGAGTATGTCAGTAAAGTGTTTAATGAGCCATCCTTGAATTATCAGATCACCATATGAAGAGGACAGTATAGTAGGAAATAGTGAGTCCCAGAATCTCTAGCAGGATTTCAGGAAGGTCACTTGCAAAAGAAAATCTGCAAACTACAAGAATAAAAGTATATCTTTATTGAAATAAGTGCTCTATTGAATCACATCTGAAGACATTTAAATTAGTTTAATCTGATTACAGGTATTTTATTTACATTAAAATAAGATCAGGCTGTCAAGAGGATGTGCTTTTGACCTGAGGGTAGAATGTCAGGCATTTCATTTTGTTGTACAAACTACTACTAAAAGGTAAGGCTACTGTGTGAGATCAATTTTACAAATCTGCTTCGGCGTTTTAGGCATGCACTCCCTTCTGACAATGCTTAATTAGCAAACTAAACTTGCAGTCCAGGACATGGCTATGTAAAACAGGAAACAAATCTCACAGAAAAAATTACTAAGAGGAGGTAAATTGTTCTACGCTACTCCAGAGGGTCCTAATGAATGCTAAACGTAGAGATAGTCAGACTGAACAAAATATTAATATGCATGTGCTCTTCTATATCTTCAAATCCTGATCTCAAAACTGTTTATCTCACCTTGATGGAAACAGGACAGAGTTCTGTCCACTAGCCATAGTAAGTTTAATAAAAAAAAAAAGACGACACATGAGAACCACCACCATCCTAATAGTTAAGCCGCGGTAGGTAACAGATTCAGGATGCCAAGAACTAGAAATCCACAACATAAGGGACAGGATAAATGAATCCAGCTGCAATGAGATAAACCCTAACTTTGTCCTTCCCTTATCAAACCACTTCTATTATTCACTTTTTTTTCTAACCAAAAAAGGCAGAAAGTAAAATGGATATGCCAGGGGAAAATTTTTTTTCCTAAAAGAGGGAATAAACCATTCCTCTCCATTAGAACAAACAAACAAACAAACAAAAGAGTTATTAGCAAACTGTGGTATAAAGGCTGAGAAAGATAGAAGAGTAAAGGACATCTGGCTTAATTTAGTAACATCAAAAGCTTAGAAAATAAGAATAAGCACATCTGTTAACACAGCAACACTCCTGTGACACTACAGAGTGTCAAAGTGATGCTAGCAACTCTGCTCCTCACAAGTAAACGTTCATTTTAACCAAATCCTTGCAAATAGCACCACTGCTTAGAAACTGCAAAGAGACAGGAGAGCAGCATTTCCGCTGGCTGCCTGGGTCTGACACGGGCACAGAAGAAAAGTACCTGCTGTGGGCAAGAAGCATCTTTGTTCAAAGAAAATATATATTAAGTACTAACTGTGTTTGCCATATTGAGGCAAACTGTGATAATGAGCACAGCAGGCAAAATCTCATGGAACTTAAACTGGGGACTACTATGTCCATTAACTAATAACCAATTACCTTCTATGGTGAAGTATTATGAAGAAAAAAGTAGCACAATGAGAAAGAATAAAACAGGATTAAAAAAAAGGCAATTTCTTCAATTGACTGCTCCATCCAAGTTGTAATTTTGATTAATCAGATTGTATTTTAAATGTGCCACAAGAATTGAAAACTTTTAAAAGTGTATAGCAAAGTCTTATGTAAATCTAATAGCCACCCTCTTAAGTTCTCTATTTTCCAAACCTAATTGGAATCAAAGTTTATTTGTATCCAAAGGGATTCTCTTGGGTAAGGTGAAATGGTGATTGGGAACAGTTAATAATTGCAATGATTTTTCAAGAGCAATTAAGGCAACTGAAATTTAAGCCAATTTCAAAATACCTTTATTAAAGTAAGTGTTAAATAGGTACTAGGCACCTAAAATCTATACCCCAATCTTTTCTTAGCATCTCCCTTCCCTCTAACCACACATCAAACATCTAAATTCTTTCTAAGGAATTCAACAGAGCCTCTGCAAAGATATGCCAATAGCTCTGACCAAGTGGCTAAGTAAGTTGTAGCGTTGTCTATACACCAAAAGGATGCAGGTTCAATTCCTGGTCAGGGCACATACCTAGGTTGTGGGTTCACTCCCCAGTTGGGATGCATATGGGAAGCAACCAATCAATGTTTCTCTCTCACTGATTTCTCTTTCTTTCTCTCTCAATCAATAAACATATATCTGGTGAGAATTAAAAAATATATATGTATCTGTAGGTAAGCTTCAAAAACAGAAACTTGGACATTCTTACTATCATCACTTTCATTGTTACAAGATACTCACCAATCTCCTATTTACTATGTTCTTAAGTCAAAGGTCCTAACATCCATATAAAGAAATTTATAAACTTCAACGAAGGTTTGTGATAATTTCCTCTAAGTCATTTTAACTATCTTTTAAAATAAATGTAGTTTTATTCAAGTCCTGGCTGGTGTAGCTCAGTGGATTGCGTACGGGCTGCGAACCAAAGGGTCGCCAGTTCGATTCCCAGTCAGGCACATGCCTGGGTTGCAGGCCAGGTTCCCAGTGGGGGCCACGTGAGAAGCAACCACACATTGATGTTTCTCTCCCTCTCTTACTCCCTCCCTTCCCTTCTGTCTAAAAATAAATAAAGCCTTTAAAATATATATATATATATATATATATATATATAGTTTATTCATTATGAACCAAGATTCTAGTTCAGCGGGAGTATCTTGCTACCCTGAAAACAAGCAGCCCATGTGTTTTGTTGCAGGTGGTTCCATGTACACAGTGGAAACAACCCAGTGGACTGAACAGTCTTCAACTGTTGTCAAGAACGACTCTCTAACACATGTTTAGACATATGGCCCTGTGAACATATGGTTAAGCACTTCTCTTTTGTTCTTATAAACAAGGACCCAGTTCGGCAATACTTACAGTTAACATTGGAGTTGTCAACAGTCCCCATGCAAAGAATTCAAGGAAGATTACAATAGCAGCATGGTACACACTTGGTCGGCCAAAGCCTTGCAGCTAAAAAATGAAGAAAGTTATTATGAAAAAGAGTAGAGTGATTTTTAAAATCCATTATCCTAAGGTGGTGTCTAACACACATACACACACAGTATAAACTATCTTTAAGATATAATTTCATTCTATGGTATCCCTGGTTCTTTCATCCTCCCTAATTATAGAAGTTACCAGGATTATAGACTTTCTGCTCATCCCATCAATACAAATCAATGGAGTTTTGGTAAAAAATCAACTGAGTTCTTCAAGAGACTGAGGTTCCAGGACTTAACTATTCTCTTAATAATTATGTGTTCCTCAGCAACTTTTGGCCTCTCTAAGCCTGAGTTTCCCTAGCTATCTAGGGATGGGTAGGCATTAGAGTCATGTGCTCAAAAGCTTCAGGGAAGCATAGATGATTTAACTTAAGTGGTTGGAGGAAAAACAATAAAGATTAGGTCAAATATGAAAACATACTCCATAACTAAAAGTGTCAAAATCCAGGCTTCTCTTTCTGTTTTAAGACTGTGCCTATTCTGCTGGTCTTTTGCAGCTGTGACTTCTGGAGATGGAATCTAAAATTCCTGTCAGTTTAATGTTCTTTGACTCTGACAATGCTTATAACAAGATCAGGGACTTTGCTAGCACTTGGTAGAACTGGAAGTGAACTTACAAAAGACTCTGTAAAACATACACTATTCCTACGTTTATATTTTTAAGTCTTCAAAAGGTAAAATTACATCTATATGATTTAACTGGAATGTAATTAGGACAAAATGATTAGATAAATCAGACTGTGGGATATTCAACAAGACAACTGGCCTGTTCTCCTTAAAAATCTCAATGTTATAAAAGACAGAAGTAAATGTAAGAAGACGAGAGTCATAACAATCAAACTAATGTCTTTTCTCTTGGCTTTTAAAAACAGCAAAACCCAGAATATAGGAAAAAATTGAAGCAAGTGACCCAGTTTCTTCAACAAAGAAATGATATAGAATAGATAAATTTTAAAAAGGAGAAAAACCGGTGGATTGAGCGCGGGCTGCGAACTAAAGGATCACGGTTCGATTCCCAGTCAGGGCACATGCCTGGGTTGCATGCCAGGTCCCTGGTGGGGGCCACATGAGGGGCAACCACACATGGATGTTTCTCTCCCTCTCTTCCTCCCTTCCCTTCTGTCTAAAAATAAATAAATAAAATCTTAAAAAAAAAAAAGGAGAAAAAACAATGTTAGTATATAGATTTAAAAAAAAAATTAAGAATGGTGTGGCTCGGTGGATTGAGTGCTGGTCTGCGAACCAAAGGGTCGCCAGTTCGATTCCCAGTCACAGCACATGCCTGGTTTGTGGGCTAGGTCCCCAGTAGGGGGAAAGCGAGAAGCAACCACACACTGCTGTTTGTTTCTCTTCCTCTCTTTTCCCTCCCTTCCCCTCGCTCTAAAAATAAATAAATAAAATCTTTTAAAAAATTAAGAAATATGTTGATTTTGGGTTTTGACTCAAATAAATTGAAAAAAAAAAGAGACAATTTTGAATCAATCATGGAAATCTGAAAATGGACTGTGTATTAGATAATAACAAAAGTATCTTCTCCAGGGGTAGCAAAAATTTTTTAAACGTAAATTGCTGTTGGAAACTCTATAGTAATGCACCCTATACTGCAAAACAACTGCTTCCAACCAGTGAACAAACAGGGTGAATGTCAACAAACAGCCTATTCCTCTCGAATCATTTGTTTTATTTATCAAGCATCATGCATACAAGAATCTAAAAACTCTGAAAAAACAGCTACAATTAGAAAGAATAGGAAAACTATCCTATTTTTCTTTTCTTTTCTTTTCTTTGCAAAACTATCCTATTTAATCAGCCCGGCTGGTGTAGCTCAGTGGATTGAGTATGGGCTGGGAACCAAAGGGTCACCGGTTCAATTCCCAGTCCGGGCATATGCCTGGGTTGTGGGCCAGGTCCCCAATGAGGGCCATGTAAGAGGCAATCACACATTGCTGTTTCTCTCCCTCTCTGTCTCCTTCCCTTCCCATCTCTCTAAAAATAAAAATAAAATCTTAAAAATAAAAACAAAGAAAAAGATACACACTTTATTCTGTGTGCATATATTTTCATGTTGTTATTTTTAACACCTTGCAAAAAACAAGACAACCCACCTTTTTGTTCACTTTATAGTTTAAAAAAAATTTTTAAATCTCTTCTATAATGCAAATATTACATTATTACTCTCTACATATAAATTAATTGAACTATCATGCATTTCTACCCGTAACAGTGATAGGTGAGAAAAAAGCAGCAGGCAGGCCTGGGTATGGAGGTAACTTTCTGTGGGGAAGTGGATATAAGGTAACAAAAAGAAATCCTCCTTACTTTCAATTCTTTCTAAGTTCCTGGTGGCCAGTAGCTGAGAAAAAGAGTGTCATAGGTTTCTCTTTTAAATTATCTGAGCTAATTAGAAAGGCTTTATCAAAACTTAGCCAGTTATTTCCAGTTGAGCCTGATCTAGTACAGCCTCTCGCAACCAGTTCAATATCTCCCATCTTTATTTTGTCCTTTTATAAATCAGTACGGAACATCTTGACATATTTAAAAGCAAGTGTGTCATGATGCCGTCATATACATTATCATCTCTCCCACAGATAACTTCAATGGCCTCTTCATCCTGCCCCCTTTGAACTCTTTCTTGACACTACACTCAGAGTGATAATTCTAAAATCCAAATTTCATCCTACCATTCCTGCACAAGACTGCAGAATTGAACCACAAGTTCCTCTTGTTCCTGTACACATAACATTTTTGCAGTATGACTGTGCTACCAATTCCATCAATAGATGGAGTCTATTTCTCCAATTTCCTGGATTGGGGCTGGCTTAACAAACAGATGTCAGGTGAAATGACAACATGGACTTGAACCTTGGGTCTCCAGAGGCCTTCAAGACCAAGCGGAGGCCTGGCTGGTGTGGCTCAGTGGTTGAGTGCCGGCCTGGGAATCAAAAGGTCGCCAGTTCCACTTCCGGTCAACATTGATGTTTCCCTCCCTCTCTTTCTCCCTCCCTTCCCCTCTCTAAAAAATAAATAAAATCTTTAAAAAAATATAAAAGTGACAAAAGTTCTTAAAAAAAAAATACCAAGTGAGAAATCCTTTTTCGGAACAGGAAGATGAGAGCATTTGAAGACCTCCTAATTGATACCCCTTAGACCAATCAGTGAACAACCATCGCCAACTCCCTGACATACGAGCAAATCATCCAATTCCAATCAAGCCTGCAGATGACTGCAGAAGTGTAACCGCAATCAAATCTAGTGAACAGCTTCCAACTGAGCACAGCCCAAACTGCTAGCCCCCAAAATTGTTATGAATGGTTGTTGCTTTAAGCCACAACCATTTTTTTGGAGCAGTTTCTTATGCCCTCATGACTTTAACTCTTAAGACTGTTTTGAAGTTCCTTCCGTAACTCTCTAATCTCATCCTTCGGTCCAAACATAACTCAGTAAAATATTTGTGCCCTGCCTGGTGTAGCTCAGTGGATTGAGTGCATGCCTGCAAACCAAAGGGTTGCCGGTTGGATTCCAAGTCACAGCACATGCATAGATCTAGAGCCAGGTCCCCAGTAGGGGGCACGCAAGAGGCAACCACACATTGATGTTTCTCTCCCTCCCTTTTCTTCTCTCTAAAGATAAATAAAATCTTAAAAAAATAATATTCATAAAACATCATTTTTTTATATTTTATTTTAAAAGAGATTAGTAGCTAGGTATTATAGGCATTTGAGATTAGAAAGGGAATCAAGAATTCCTGAAATATTATTGTTTGAAAACCAGACTTAAGGACTTCCAGCCAAGATGGAGGTACAGGTAGACACACCGTGCCTCCTCGTACGACCAAAAGAGGAAAAACAACAATTTAAAAAACAGAAACAGCCAGAACTGACAGAAAATCAAACTGAGTGGAAGTCCGACAACCAAGGAGTTAAAGAAGACACGTTCATCCAGACCAGTAAGCGCGGTGAAGCCGGGCAGAGAGCACGCAGCAAGACGGCGGTTTGTGGAGTGGTACCAGCAACACTGCAGCTGCCCAGAGAGACCCGCGGAGAGCGTGCCTGGCCAAAACGCAGCCAGAGCACTTAGCGAAACCCGAGGCTGGCCGACCTGGACCCAGTGGGGCCAAGACTGGTGGACCGGGTGGTCCGTCATTCGCAAGCAGATAAACCGGGAGAAAAAGCTGGGGAGCGGAGCAAAACGCGCAACCCATCATCAGGGAGAAATAAAGCCTCAAACCACTGACTGAAAACACCTGTGGGGGTTGAGGCAGCAGCGGAAGGAACTCCCGGCCTCACAAGAGAGTTCACTGGGGAGACTCACAGGGACGAGGAACTACACAAGACTGCCCACCCACCCCAGAGCCAACACAGAAGGACCCAACTTGCTTGTGGGTAGTGGGGGGAGTGCGGAGAGCAGAGTAAGCACCATTGTTCACTCAGGCCCCGCCCTCACAGGCAGCCTCACAACACAACTACGTGGGTTACCCCGCCCTAGTGAACACCTAAGGCTCCACCCCTTAAAGTAATAGGAAGTGGAGGGGGAAAAAAATGGCCCAATGAAAGAGCAGATCAAAGCTCCAGAAAAAATACAACTAAGTGATGAAGAGATAGCCAACCTATCAGATACACAGTTCAAAGCACTGGTAATCAGGATGCTCACAGGATTCGAAGAAAAATGGTCACAATTACTTGAACAAATGAAGGATAATATAAAGGAAATGAGGGGAAGTCTGCAGGGAACCAATAGGGATGAGAAGGAAACTGGGAACAAATCAACGGAGTGGACCAGAAGGAAGAAAAAAACATCCAATCAGAAAAGAATGAAGAAACAAGAATTCAAAACAATGAGGAGAGGCTTAGGAACCTCCAGGACATCTTTAAACGTCCCAACATCCGAGTCACAGGGGTGCCAGAAGGAGAAGGAGAAGACCAAGGGATTGAAAACTTACTTGAACAAATAATGGAGAACTTCCCCAATCTGGCAAAGGAAATAGACTTCCAGGAAGTCCAGGAAGCTCAGAGAGTCCCAAACAAGTTGGACCCAAAGAGGAACACACCAAGACACATCATAATTACATTACCCAAGATTAAAAATAAGGAGAGAATCTTAGAAGCACCAAGAGAAAAGGAGACAGTTACCTACAAAGAAGTTCTCATAAGATTGTCAGCTGATTTCTCAAAAGAGACCTTACAGGCAAGAAGGGGCTGGAGAGAAGTATTCCAAGTCATGAAAGGCAAGGACCTACGTCCAAGAATACTCTATGCAGCAAAACTCTCATTTAGAATGGAAGGGCAGATAAAGTGCTTCCCAGATAAGGTCAAGTTCAAGGAGTTCATCATCACCCAGCCTTTATTGTATGAAATATTAAAGGGATTTATATAAGGCATGGAGGGATATCAACAGGGGAGTGGGAGGGGGAGAGAGGAGGAAAAAGTACAGAGAATAAGTAGCATAAGTGGTATGTGGAGAACAGACAATGGGAGGTTAAGAATGGTATAGGAAATGCAGAAGCCAAAGAACGTACGTGTATGACCCATGGACAAAAACTAAAGGGTGGGGAATGGGGGGGGGCAAGAAGGGAATAAAGGGGGGTTAATGGGGCCCGGCTGGTGTAGCTCAGTGGATTGAGCGCGGGCTGGGAACCAGAGGGTCCCAATTCGATTCCCAGTCGGGGCACATGCCTGGGTTGCGGGCCAGGTCCCCAGTGAGGGCCATGTGAAAGGCAACCATACATTGCTCTTTCTCTCTCCCTTCTCCTCTCTCTAAAAAATAAATAAATAAAATCTTAAAAAAAAAAGGGGGGGTTAATGGGACAACTGTAATAGCATAATCAATAAAATATATTTAAAAAAATAAGAAAACCAGACTTTAAAAAAAATAGTTCACAGTATTAATGTGGGGAGAAGGGAGACAGTGGGTGTCACTTGACTTAAAATACAACCTACTGCATTAATGACTTTAATGGCATTATGCTAAGTGACATAAGCCAGTCACAAAAAGACAAATATTGTATTATTCTACTTATGTGAGATATCTAGAGTAGTTAAACACATAGAACCAAAGCAGAATGGTAGTTGACAAGGGCTGGCAGTAGGGGAAAACATAATTTTTGTTTGATGGGTACAGAATTTGTTCTACAAGATGAAAAAGTTCCAGAGATGAGTTGAATAACAATGTAAATATAGTTAACACTACTGAACTGTACACTTAAAAACAACTAAGATGGTTAATTTTATGTTTGTTTTACCAAAATGAAAGAAAAGTGTGTGTGTGTGTTTCCATTCACAGTAGTCCCTCAGTATCTGTGGAGGATTGGTTCCTTCCTCCACCTGGCACAGACACCAAAATCCACAGATGTTCAAGTCCATTGTATAAAATGGTGTAGTATTTGTATATAAGCTGTGCATATCCCCCTGTATGTTTTAAATCATCTCTAGATAACTTGTAATACCTAATACAAGGCATTATAAATTGTTATACTGTATTGTTTAGGGAATAATGACAAGGGAAATAAGGTCCACATTCAGCACAGATGCAGCACAGCAACCACAGCGGGCCTCACTACATAGTACAAGTCAGCAACAATGTAACTTTTTTCAGTATTTTTCTATCATAGGTTGTTTGAATCCACAGAAGCAAAACCCATGGATACTGAGGGCTGACTACATATGCATGTGAAATACCCAAAATCATGTAAAAGCATCCTCCTCCTTTCGAAAAAGATTTTCAAAGGCAGCCTACACTAAAGGAAAGGAAAGGAAGCCTGTGTAACTGAGGATGACAAGATATCCCTATGGATTAAGACCCATTTCTTTAAAAATAAATCCCAAATACAGCCAAGAACAGCTGCAAGTCTAGACTGCAAGTCTTTGAGCTGCCTCTTACACATACGGTGCTAACTGCAGGGATACTTTAACTGAGATGATTTCCCTAGCATTTTAGAAGTAAGCTTTTATCCAGCCAGGATGGAGGCGTAGGTAGAAACGCTTCGCTTCCTCACACAACCAAAAGAAGGATTAACAAACAATTTTGAAACAATAAACCAGAAGTGCCAGAAAATCAAACTGCATGGAACTCTGACAACCAAGGAGTTAAAGAAACATTCACAAGACTGGTAGGAGGGGTGGAGACGGGAGCAGGGGCAGCCCTGCAGAGAGGGCACACAGCGAGGTGGCAAACAGTGTGGCTGAGGCTGGGCTGCCTGAACGGGAAACTGAAGACTCAAAACTAGCTGTAAAACACTGTGGGAGTTGAGCTGCCTCAACTCCCACAGTCTCACAGGAGACTCCCAGTCTCACAGGAGAGTTTGTTAGAAAGTAGGGCTAAAGCAAAGCAAGAGAGGGCACTGTTCCCTCTCCGACCCCTCCCCCACAGACAATGCCACAATGCAGCAATGAGGGTTGCCCTGCCCTGGCAAATACCTAAGGCTCCACTCCCCACCCCCACTACAAAACAGGCGTGCGGAGACAAAGAAATATGGCCCAACGGAAAGAACAAATCAAAACTCCAGAAAAAGAGCTAAGTGACAAGGAGATAAGACAACTTATCTAATGCAGAGTTCAAAACACTGGTAATCAGAATGCTCACAAAATTGATTGAGCTTGGTCACAAAACGAAGGAAGAAATGAAAGCTACCCAAAGTGAAATAAAACAAAATATACAAGGAAACAACGGTGAAGGGAAGGAAACTGGGACTCAAATCAACAATTTGGAACAAAAGGAAGAAATAAACATCCAACTGAAACAGAATGAAGAAATAAGAATTCAAAAAAATGAGAGGCTTAGGAACCTCTGGGACAACTTTAAGCACTCTAACATCTGAATCATAGGGGTGCCAGAAGGAGAAGAGGAAGAGCAAGAAATGGAAAACTTACTTGAACAAATAATGAAGGAAAACTTCCCCAATCTGGGAAAGAAAATAGACTTCCAGAAGTCCAGGAAACTGGAGCCAAGGAGGAACACACCAAGACACATCATAATTAAGTTACCCAAGATTAAAGATAAGAAGAGAATCTTAAAAGCAGCAGGAGGAAAGGAGACGGTTACCTACAAAAGAGTGCCCATTAAGGCTATCAGCTGATTTCTCAAAAGGAACCTTGCAGGCAAGAAGGGGCTGGAGAGAAGTACTCAAAGTCATGAAGGCATGGACCTACATCCAAGATGACTCTATCCAGCAAAACTTTTCATTTAGAAGGAAGGGCACGTAAGTGCTTCCCAGATAAAGTCAAGTTAAAGGAGTTCATCATCACTAAGCCTTTGTTATATGAAATGTTAAAGGGATTTATTTAAGAAATAGAAGATTAAAAACTATGAACAGTAAAATGACAACAAAATCACAACTATCAACACTGAACCTGAGAAACAAAAACAAAACCTAAGTAAACAACTAGAACAGGAACAGAACCAGAGAAATGGAGATCACAAGGAGGATTTTTTTTTTAAGATTTTATTTATTTTTATTTATTTTTTTTTAAGATTTTATTTTTATTTATTTTTAGAGAGAAGGGAAGGGAGGGAGAAAGAGAGGGAGAGAAACAGCAATGTATGGTTGCCTCTCACATGGCCCTCACGGGGACCTGGCCTGCAACCCAGGCATGTGCCCTGACTGGGAATCGAACCGGGACCACCTGGTTCCCAGCCCACGCTCAATCCACTGTGCTACACCACCCAGGGCCACAAGGAGGATTTTTTTTGTGGGGAGGGGAAGGGGAATGGGAGAGAAAATGTACAGGGAATAAGAAGTATAATTGGTAGGCATATAATAGACAGGGGGAGGTTAAAATAGTATAGGAAACAGAGAAGCCAAAGAACTTATATATACAACCCATGGACATCAACTAAGGGTGGGGGAATGCTGGAGGGTAGAGGGGGTACAGGGTGGAGGGGGGATAAAGCAGAGAAAAAAACTGGGAAAACTGTAATTGCATAATCAATAAAATATACTTTAAAAAAAAAAAGAAGTTAGCTTTTAGGTGAGTAAATGGCAAGATCCCTAGCATTCTGTTTAAAAGACTGTATACTATCCATCATAGGAAACTATAAGAACTTCATTTTTTTTTAGTTTGAGGAGTTAATAATATTGCTTGAGAAGAAAAGAAACTTTCAGACTCAGCTCTGTTACCTAAAACTGTGATTCTCTCCTAAAGAGAGAGGTGACTAAAAAAGTTTCATATTACTCTGACTATACAGAAGTTTATAATCTCTCATTAAAACAAGTCACTGTGCAAAACTGCTATATTCTGGGACTGCATTCAAAATAGAACACAGCAACCAAACAATGAATCACTGCACAAATATTCCTAAAAACTTATGTAAGACCAAAAACAAAAACAAACAAACAAAAAAAAAACATATGAAAGGCAATATTAAGGGAACCACATATTCAGATGTAGAATTTCTCTTCCACCTAATATTTTATAAAGCAGTAAAAACAACAGAGTGCATTGTGATTTTGCACTATTTTTTTATGAAATACATATGCTTAAAAAATTACAACTGCTACATAAATATGAAAGCTGCAAAACCTTACAGTGAGAGAATAAATGTTCTATTTTCCATGGGTAACAACAATGTTAGAAATTTGTTATATATATTTTATGAAGAGACATTCACAGGTAAAAATATACTTTTACATTAATGGTAACAGAACATGCATATTACCGTTTTTACTTTAGTCTCTCTCTTTGCATATCATTGTATGCAAATCCTCATTCTCTGTAATAGCTACACATTATTAAATTGTATAAATGTACCATAACATTAAGCATTCCACTACTGATGAATGTTTATGGAGTTTTCATTTTTTAATGTTGCTGCAATTAATAATTCTTAAATTTTTGTTTCAACATTTTTAAACCTATAGAAAACTTACAAAACCAGTGCAGAGTTCCTGTATACCATTTACCCACCTTCCCCAAATGTTCTCATCTTATATAACTATGGTACAATTTTCCAAATGTGGAAATTAACATTGTTATACCACTTTAGCTAATTTACATGTTTTATTTGAATTTTCCCTTTTTCCCACAATTTTCTTTTTACTTTTTTCTGGTTTAGAATCTAATCTAGGATTTCACATTGCATTTAGTTCTCATGTTACCTTGGGTTCTTCTGATTTCAAAATACAGTTCCTAAAACTTTTACTTTTTGCCTTCATGATCTTGACACCTATTCTTACTGGTTATTTTGTAGAATATCCTTCAATTTGAATTTGTTTAGTATGCTCTAATGATTACATTAATGATGTGCATGTTTTATGTTTTTTTGAGATATAACTCAGTTCCAATAAAATTTACCATTTCCAAGTATACAATTCAGCAGTTTTTAGTATATTTACTAAGTTATAAAACTATTACCACTATCCAGTTCTAGAATATTCTCATTATTCTCCCAGAAAAATCCTGTACCCACTAGCAGTCACCCCCGTTCTTCTCTCAGGCCAGCCTCTGACAATCACTAACCTATTTTTTGTTTCTCTGGATTTGCCTACTGACAAATATATATAAAAGGAATTCATAAATGGAATCATACAACATATGGCCTATTGTGTTTTACTTGGGTTTTTTTTTTGGCATAACATTTTCAAGGTTCATCCATGTTTTCCATTCAATTTTATGGCCAAATATTTCATTGTTTAAATATACTGCATTTTCTTTATTCCTTCATCAGTGAATAGGCACTTAGATTGTTTCTACGTTGGACTATTGTAAATAATGCTGCTATAAACACTAGTGTACAAGGTTTTCTAAGAAGATATATTTCCAGTTCCCCCGGCTGTATACCCAGGAGTGGAACTGCCAGGACAGTTAATATCCTTTTATATATATAACTATACAGCACTTCATGATAAATTCCTAGAAGTGGAATTGCAGGGCCAAAACTTATCACATTTTAAATTACAATCAATAAGAACCAATTATAATAAAAAACTATACAATTGGGGGAAAAATTCTCTTATGTCAGTTAATCAACTAATCTCTAACATAAAATGCTTCTAAAAAAATCAAGAAAAAGGCTAACAACCCATAGAAAGATGGACAAGAGGTATGAACAGTTCACAGAATAAGGCACCAAAACTGCCTTTCAACAACCACATTCATAATAAGAGACATGCAAAATTAAGATATACTCATATACAATTTTTACTATAAGAATGGCAAAAATTCAAAAGTTTGACAATATGGTCTTATACTGCTATTGGGAATAAAAAATGGTACAATGAGAAAACATCTAGCAAGCTCACTTACATATTTATCCTTTGAAGCAACAATCCTACTTTAGGGATTTGTCCCAAAGAAAAAAAATGACAAAAATATGACGTGTCATATGCACAAGGCTAGAGCAACACTATACTAGCCAAAAAAAGGAGTGGGATGGGGACTCTGGTCATTCAGTAAAGTACAATAAATTCACACACTTGTATATTTGATATCAGTAAAAAGGAGATCTCTACATATTGCTTTGGAGTAATGCCCAGGATATGATGCCAAGTTAAAAAAAAATAGCAACGTACAAAATACTGTGAAATGTACAGTAGTTTTAATTTAAGAAAGGATGAAAAATATGAATACTTTTGCACACATATATATTTGATTGCATTTAAAAACAAAACACAAGATGGAAGAAAAAATAAGCATCCAATGAAAAGCAGTTACATACAGGAAGAAGGAAAAGGAGTTAAGGCAACAGAGATGGAAGCTAAACCCCTGAGCAGAATCATCCCCTTGTCCAGCATATCCATGATGTAGACACTATCTGCCCATTAATTACTTAGTAGTCATATCAATGATCAGATCAATTACCAGAGAGACACCACATTTACGTAACTTTTATTACAGTATATTATTATAATTATTCTATTTTATTAACAGTTTATTACCATAGACAGAGGGCAGCTAGCCAGGTCAATCTGGAGCGACAGACCCCAGTGGGGACTGAGCAGAGGACCCAGGTACCAGCTCTCCCCATGTGCAGGGTCCCATAGTCCCACTGACCCTGATACCCTTGAGAGTCAAGGAGCACCAACTGGCCAAGATGGTACAGGCTGAGCACTCCAAAAGCTAGAAAGAAGAATGGACAGGACCCAACTGCCCACACCCAGAGATAGAAAGAAATATGAACAGGGCCTGAGCACGCCAAAAGCTAGAAAGATAAAGAGATAGAACTCATATGCCCTGAATACTAGAAAGATGAATGGATAGGGCTTGAGCATGCCAAAGGCTAGCAAGCAAATTGGATAGAAAAATAACTCTCTCCTCCCTATCACTGTAAGAATGACATTTGAGCAAGAAGGGGAAATGATCTTTGAGACAGGAGTCCACAGAGTCCACAATTCGTCAAGGTCATGGCACCTGAATAAACCTCTTTCCTTTTGTACCGGCACCTGCAGAATGAGTTTGGCTTTCATTGTGGCAGGCAGCCAAACCTAAGTTTTGGTTATAAGTTATTGCTGTTAATCTCTCACTGTGCCTAAGTTATAAATTAAACTTTATTATATAGAGGGAAAACACAGTATATAGGTTTGGTAGTAGTATCTCCAGTTTCAAGCATCCATTGGGGTCTTGTAATGTGTTCCCCATTAGGAAAGGGGGCCGACGGCAGTAGAATACAATGAACATTAGTGAGTTACTATGCCACTGTCACTAGGAAAAACATTTTCTTTCTAGGAGAAAAAGACACAAACAAAATCAAAGTAAAAAATTGAAATCCTAAATTTGGTCTATAAATATCAATATAGATTATGATTATATATTGCCTTAAAGAAAAACAGTTAGGGTTTCCTAGTTCTACCCATTGAAAAGTCCTAGAAAAAATAAACAACCCAAAAGAAGTGAGCACCCCCAGGGCCCAGAACTGTAGCCTTAAAATATCATTTCCCACTAAAAGAAAATGGGACTTTGTATACAAATAGCTGATTCCAGGTCTGGGGCAAAATACACACACACGCGCGCGCACTTCTGGAACTTACTGTATTTTGCTGTGTATAATGCATACTTTTTGCCCAAATTTTTGAGGGAAAAATAAGGATGCACACTGTACATGGGTAGTACTAATTCTGCATCTATATACATGTTTTCAATTTACTTATGCTTATGTGTTAGAAGTGTAACTCTAGAAAGCAATAATAATATCTGTATGCAAAATAATACCTTGGAATACGATAATCAGTTTATAAATATAAATAAATAAATAATTGAATTTAAAAATTAAAATGAAAATTTTCTTTTCCTGAAAGTTTGGGCCAAAAACATGGGTACATGCTACACATGGGAGCACCTTATACATGGCAAAACATGGTATCTTGCCAAAAGCAAAGATGCTATCAAAGACTACAGTTGTATCAAGAGGATTCAGGAGTCAAGCTGAAGGAACTCCCACTGGGCAAGACTTCAAATTTGTAAATTCATTAATCTTTAGAGGATGTTAGAAAACCAAGTCATTATTAAATGAGGAGAAAAGAAAGGAAGCATTTATTTTGCTCTTCTATATCTCAGGGTAACCAAATACATGATTAGGGAAAGTTTAAGAATTTCAATGACTTTCAATGTCTGCTTGGAGGAGGCTTAGGTGCAAGTTTCTTCCACTCCCAAACCCAGGTTACTCCAACGCCGGCTGTCTCCACAATGAGAACTCTGATCCCGTGCTGCTGCAGTTCAACCCCAACATACCTAAGGCACGCTGGTGGAGAAGTCAGTGCCATGTCTGCCCTGGCCCCCAAGGTTGACCCCCTGGGTCTGTTTTCAAAACAGTCTGGTGAGGACTTGAGGATGGAGGGTGAGTCGGTGGAAACTGAGCCCACTTGCTCGTGCCCCCCCAGTACGGATTTTCAGCTGATCTTCCCACGAGTGACTTAAACAATCAATAGAATTTCAGCTGATAGGAATTTTTGAAGCCAAGGAGGGCAGAGGATGCTTTGCCCCATCCAATAAGAGATTTTTGAAGTTGAAGGGGAAATACCTGTTGTGAGACATCTGCACAGGGAACCGCCAACTTTAATCTAGAGAGACCAGGGAGAATATACAGTCTGGGAGACCCAGGCGGCACATACACATCCATAACTACAGCACTAATGACGAGAGTTCCAGAGAGAAATTCTATCTCCTAAAACTGTTGGAGGCACTGGAAGGTTGCAGGCAGCCCTGACCCAGAGAGACTTTTTGCTTTTGGGGGAGGTGAAGTTCATGGAGAACCAGTTAGTGACTTGGCGCTACAGTATGGGTTTCACATAGAAACTTTTTAAAAGGGGTGCTGAAGTGTGGCTGGGCAGAGACTAGTGCACACACAGCTTCCCTGCCAGCAAAGAAACCAGACTGAAAGCACAGTGTGTTCCCACTGAATCTAGGTGAGCAGAGGAACTGTGGGGCTCCACCCAGAGTGTTTAGTGAGTTGGGGGCTGCAAAGAACAGAGAGTTTGGGTCTGAGTCTCCTAACAGAGCAGTGGGCAGAGAGCTTGACAGGCAAGAGCTGAGCGCCTGAGACTCTTTGAAGCCAGGCAGTTCCTCTCACTCTGCGGAGTACCAACCTCTGGGAAAAGGAGCATGCACAACCCCCAACTGCGGGATTGCAAACTGCAGAGCAATGAGGAGAGGTTCAGGAACCCCCTGCCAGGTGCATAACCACAGGGGAAAGAATAAGAATCTCCAAAAGGGTCCTGTCTGAAATTTTACCAGACGCTGACAAGCTATGCAGGTTCCTCAGTGTCTATTTCACTGAAACCAGCAGAGCACAGAGATTATAAATTGGCACAGCAAGGGATATACAGGGTGCTGCCCACTCTCAGCTCTTACACAGAGTTCCCGTAAGTGCCAAGCAGGAAAAAGCTGACCCTTTCACACAGATTGGACCCTCACATGAAACAGACAGCTAATTCATCAGAAACTATACAGTATTGGAAATAATCTGGGACAAACCAAGACACGTGGTGCAGGAGTAGGGGAACACACCCACCCAGTGGAGACCCACGGATCACACCCTGCCAATCACATCAGAAACCCCCTCTGAGGTGGTACCCGCGGTGCTCTACGACATTAGATAACCACTCCTGGGCCCTGTGTTCACAAAAAGCCAGCAGGGACAAATAGCAAGGACCAGCCAAGCCTGAAGGAGATATCCAGACTGTGGATCGCATGTAGCTTCACAGAGGCTGCCTAAAGCTAGGCAGGAACACGGACATTATTAGACAGAGATCCAGAAGAAAACAGTAGACAAAACCCAGTCCTGCTGAGATGAATTTCATGTCATTCTTTTTCAGTATTTGAGTTACTTTTTCTCTCCATAGCATTTTAACATTTATTCTTTTTCAATTTTGTTCCTATTATTTCAGCTTTTTTATTTTAGTTTTATTTCAAATCTCATTTTACCCTTCCCTTTTCTTACTCCATTTTGCCTTCTTCTTTCCCTTTTTTATGTCTATTTTAAATTTCATTTTTCCCTTTCTATGCCTTGTTTCTATTCTACACTGTTTCTCTTCCCTCCATCCTCTCAAAACCATTCTTCTTTCCATTAGCCATCTCACACGTTTCCCCTTTCTTACAATATCCTTATTCTCTTTCCATCTTTCATAATCTTTGCTCATTTGTTGTTGATACTGTGGTTGTTGTTGCATTTCTTCAGTTTTATTCCTAGATGTTCATAGCTTCTTTTTTTTTTCACAGTTTCTATTTCAAATCTTATTTCGATTTCAATACTCACTTATAAAAATTAGCACAATTAGACAGGTGATCAACAAAGAAACAGAATATTTCAGTAACCCTATACACAAACTAGACCTAATAGACATTTATTGAACACTCTGTACAGCTACAGCAGAATAAACATTCTTCTTATGTGCACATGGGAAGTCCATAAAACAAATCTGAATTAATTTTAAAAAACTGTTACAAACTATGTCCTTTTTTTTTTTTTTAAGATTTCATTTCTTTATTTTTAGAAAGAAACGAAGGGAGGGAGAAAGAGAGGGAGAGAAACATCAAGGCGTGGTTGCCTCTCATGTGGCCCCCCACTGGGGACCTGGCCCGCAACCTAGGCATGTGCCCTGACTGGGAATCGAACCAGCGACCCTTTGGTTCGCAGGCCACGCTCAATCCACTGAGCCACACCAGCCAGGGCTACAAACTATGTTCTTGACCATAGTGTAATAAAACTAGAAATCAGTAACAGAAATTTTAGAAAATTCACAAATATTAAACTACATACTCCTAAATAACCATGGGTCAAAAAAGAAATCACAAGGGAAGTTACAAAACTCTCAGATGAACAAAAATTAAAACACGAATAGCTATTTTTTAAAAGGTTTTATTTATTTATTTAGAGAGAGGTGTAGGGAGGGAGAAAGAGAGGGAAAGAAACATCAATGTGTGGTTGCCTCTCACATGGCCCCTCACTGGGAACCTGGCCCACAACCCAGACATGTGCCCTGACTGGGAATCAAACTGGCAACCCTTTGGCTTGCAGCCTGCACCCAATCCACTGAGGTATACCAGCCAGGGCTGAAAACATACAGAGCTATTGAATGTAGCAGTGCTTAGAGATCAATTTATAGCTGTAAATGCTTGATTATAAAAGAACATCTGAAATCAATACTCTAACCTTTCATGGTATTAAACTAGAGAAGAGCAAACTAAACACAAAGTAAGAAGGAAAATAATAGAGATTAGAGCAGAAATAAATGCAATGCAGAATTAAAAAACAATACAGAAAAATAACAAAATTAAAAGTTGATTTTATCAAAAGCTTTTGCCTGAGCAATTAAAAGTTGATTTTATGAAAATACCATAAAATTCACAAGTCTTTAGTGAAACTGACCAAGAAAAACAGAAGACTAACATTACTAAAATTGGAAATGAAAAAGGGGTTGTAAGAGCAATTGTAGGCAATTGTAAATCAACAGATTAGATAAACTAGATTAAATGTACAAATTCCTAGAAACAAACAATCTACTAAGACTGAATCATGAAAAAAACAGAACTGAATAGACCTAGTACAGTAAGGAAATTGAATCAGTGACCAAAAACCTCCCAACAAATAAAAAAGCCCTGAACCCGACAGTCTCACTGATAAAATCCTATCAAATATTTAAGGAAGAATTAACTCAATCTATCTCAAAAACAGATTGGAGGGGCACAACACATTCTATGAAGGAATCATTCATTACCTGTACCACAACTAGACAAAGGCACTAAAAGAAAAGACAACTTCAAACTAATTTCCCTTATGCTATTGATGCAAAAATCCTTAATAAATACCAGCAAACCAAATTTAGCAGCATATTAACAGGGTTATAGCCCGGGCTGGTGTAGCTCAGTGGATTGAGTGTGGGCTGTGAACCAAAGAGTCACCAGTTCTATTCCCAGTCAGGGCACATGCCTGGGTTGTGAGCCAGGTCCCTGGTGGGGGGCATGCAAGAGGCAACCACACATTGATGTTTCTCTCCCTCTCTTTCTCCCTCCCTTCCCCTCTCTAAAAATAAATAAATAAAATCTTTTAAAAAAAGGATAAGAACTGTATGATTTCAGTCATATGTGGGATATAAAATAGAAAGCAAAAGGCTGGTGTGGCTCAGTGGTTGGATACTGGCCTGTGAATGAAAGGTCGCTGGTTCGATTCTATGTCAGGACACGTGCCTGGATTGCAGCCCAGGTCTCCAGTTGGAGAAGCAACTGAGTGATATTTCTTTCTCGTACCGACATTTCTCTCCCTCTCTTCCCCTCTCTCTAAACAAAATAAACAAGTAAAATCTTAAAAAAAAAAAAGACAAGGCAAATTATCTCATAGAAACACACAACAGTATGGTGGTTACCAGAGGGGAAGGGGGCAAGTAAGAGACTGAAAAGGGTATAGGAAGTCTAACTTATGGCAATGAAAGACCAGAGTTGGGGTGGCAAGCACACAATGTAATATATAGATTATGTACTACATACTGTATTGTGTGCTTGAAACATATAACGCTATTAACCAACGTCACCCCAATAAATTTAATTTTTTTAAAAAGCACCTTGGTTTTTGATGACAATGTTCAATTGCTAATGAACCAATCCTGGAACAGTCATGCCTCCACATTTCTTGTTAAATGAGTAAATAAATCACCTGATTGTAAAAAAAATGTGGGGGGAATCTGAGCAGGCTCCTAAGCAAAGATGACAGATTGCAAATAGGCATATGAAAAGATGCTCAACATGTCATTAAAAATGCAAATTAAAATAATGAAATTGTTGGATGATGGATCTTAAATGCATGTTGCTAAATGAAAGAAGCAAATCTAGGAGGCTATATAGTATATGATTCTATTTATATACATTCTTGAAAAGGCAGATCTATAGGAATGGCAAATAGATCAGTGATTGCTAGAAATTGAGGGTATACAGTTAAATAGATAAAGCACAGGGGAGTATTCTGTATGAATCTGTAATGATAGATAAATGCATTTGTCAAAACCCATAGACCTTTAGCGCACAAAGAGGTTCTTAATATATGCTTATTAAATAAAATATTTAGGAGGTAGAAAATCTTAGCATGGAACACAGAATATGACAGAGAAGCTACCTACATTACAAATGAATAAATCAATTTCATTGACAAGGGTAGGAAAAAGTTGGTAATCTAACTAACATTAGGAATTAGTGGAATCTGTAAGCACTGTACAGCTCTAACTGACAAGGTCCTTCCCCACAAGAGTACGGGTAACTATTCTGAAACCACTATACATGTACACTGGAATTGAACATTCAAGTAAATGGTAGCAAATGGTGGGAGTCAGTTTTCTCACCACTGGAATGGAAGATTACAAATAAACAAGGGGAGGAGACCATGTCATAACTGGTTGGAGTTGAAGACGTCCTTATAAGCTTACTTTAGCTTCACATAGATAAAGACAGTCACATACAGAAATATTTATGGATATGTGTAATATACATGGGCTGGTATACACACATACATTTTCTTTTTTCTTTTTTTTTTTTTTTTTGAACTCTTACTAAATGTTAGGCACCATGCTAACACAAAGAATTTGCCCAAAGTGACCCAGCTGGTAAGTACCAGAGCCAGAATTTTTTTTTTTTTTTTAGATTTTATTTATTTATTTTTAGAGAGAGGAGAAGGGAGGGAGACAGAGAAGGAGAGAAACAGCAATGTATGGTTGCCTCTCACATGGCCCTCACAGGGGACCTGGCCCACAACCCAGGCATGTGCCCTGACTGGGAATCGAACCGGGACCGCCTGGTTCCCAGCCCGCGCTCAATCCACTGAGCCACGCCGCCAGGCACACATACATTTTCTTGCTCTGTCCGGTGAGAAAGCCCAACAGCCCAACAGCAATAAGTATCTAGTGTCTAGGCCTTGGTTTCAAATACCATTCTCCAATAAAAGGAACCAGGGCTCCTTGCAGAAATGGCCAATTCTAGAACTGAGGCAGGGAACATACAAGAGAAGCCTGGGCATTTTGTAATGCTATACTATTAAATGCTCAAATAAGGCAGGGGTGGGGGCAGAGGTATTTCTAAGAGCTTCCAATGGCCAAAGCACAATCTGAGCAATGAAATAAATAAAGCAGTATTGCATTGTAACATCGATTATAAAGTAAATATCTATGAGCCTGTACTAATAAAATAGTTTAATAAACAAATGGAGGCCCTCTGGCTGGTGTGGCTCAGTGGATTGAGTGCCAGTCTGTCGCGGATTTCGTCCCGCAAAATCCGTGGGGGGGACCGCACCGATTGCGTGAATCAAACTCACCCAGAGACACGCTTGAAGAATAGAGTCTGGCAGCCACGGGTCTTTCCCTCCATCTTGGAAAAGGCCCGTGGCTGCCGGACTCTATTCTTCAAGCGTGTCTCTGGGTGAGTTTGATTCACGCATTCGGTGCGGTCCCCCCTACGGATTTTGCGGGACGAAATCCACGACACCAGTCTGCAAACCAATCAATGTTTCTCTAGCTCATTGATGTTTCTTTCCCTCTCTTTCTCCCTCCTTTCCCCTTTCTCTGAAAATAAGAAAATATTTTTTAAAAACACAAAATAAAGAAACAAATGGGGGAGAATAGACAAATCTAAACAAAGAAATTCCAAATAATTTGCACAGATACTCTGCCCTCAAGGAGATGGAGTAAAACTTCCCATTTCTTAAGTTGGGTTGCACACAGTGACTTCCTTCCAAAGACTACAGTATATAAAGCGTGGTAGGCAGTTAGGCAAGCAGGAGCACGGCAAGGACAATGGGCCAGGTACAGGTCACCAGGCGGAAAGCCCCAGGTGCCTAGCAACTGGCAAACTGGGAAAACAAAGACCTCATCCCCCAGGGTAACCTTTCCTCCCCCAAGATATTGCTGGTCATGTGATTTAGACCCTCTGACCCTTCATATCACTAGTCATGTGGCTCGGACCCTCCCCTGACCTTTCCTCCCCTAGCATGTCACTAGTCATGTAGTAGACCACCTTAGAGGAGCAAAAAGGGGCCAAAGAGTGGCCTCATGTGCCTCCCATGCAGACCTTTGCACAGCCATTACTTAAGCATCAACCCCTAGGGATAACATCTGGGCCTCAGCTGTGTTTCAGCTCCAGGCCCAGAAAAGCAGTAAAACCAGACTAGTGACACCATGGCCAACATGAGAACCAGCTGCATTGACTAATGACCCCCTGCCCTGGCACCAACCAATCAGTAGAAACTAAGAGCCTGAAAGGACACACCTGGAAAGTTGAGGAATAGTCTATTGAAATCGCCCCCATTAGGAGAGGAGATAAAAGCCTTGAAGGCAACCCAGTGTGGCTCTCTCTATGGAGTATGCCCCCACCTTTCCCTATCCCCTTTCCCCAGGGGTCTTTTCCTTGCCTCTTTCTTTTCTTTTTTTTAAGATTTTATTTATTTTAAGATAGAGGGGAAGGGAGGGAGAAAGAGAGGGAGAGAAACATCAATGTGTGGTTGCCTCTCGCTCACCCCCAACTGGAGACCTGACCTGCACCCAAGCATGTGCTCTGACTGGGAATAAAACTAGCAACCCTTTGGTTCACAGGCCGGCACTCAATCCACTGAGCCACACTAGCCAGGGCGCCTCTTTCTTTCTCCTAAGCTCCAATGGCCTCTCCTTTGCCTCTGAAACTTGTTTCCTGAGCCCATTTCTTCTACTTCTGTGACTTTCTAAATAAACTTTTCCTTATAGTTTGACTCTTGGTTCTGAATTCTTTCTTCGTCAGAACTCAAGTACTGAGGTTGCTGAACCAAGATCTGGTCTGATACCACCAGTCTAACATCTGGTGCCATTTCTCTATTAAACAAAAGGGGGAAAAGGCACACTTTACAGTGGATACTAACAAAGACTAACACAGACAGAAGGCTAAAATCAACAGTGATATGTATTCCTCATATGATGTAGTAATTCAATTCTGTGGGCTTCCTCCCCCAATCCTATAAACCCACTTTAATCACCAGGAAATCACCAGATGAATCCTAATTAGGGGCAATTCAACAAATTACCTAACCACTACTTGTCAAAATTGTGAGGGTCATCAAAAGAGAGGAAAGCCTGGCAAACTACCACAGCCAAGAGGAACTTAAGGAGACATGACAAGTAAATGTAATATAACAGTGGAACAGAAAACACACATTTGGTAAAACCCAAGAAAATCTGAATAAAGTATGGGTTTTAGCTGATCATAATGTATGGATACTGGTTATTAATTTTGACAAATACACAAACTAATGTAAGACGCTAATAACAGGAGAGAAGATGGGTGTGAGACTCTTTATACTATCTTTGGAATTTTTCTGTAACTAAAATAAGCTTTATTTTAAAAATAAGTCAGTAAAAATATAAAACGCCCTGAAGGAGGAAAAGGAAGGAGTAGGGGAAAAACTAGTGCCCTCAAATATTAGAGCAAGGGTTGGCAAACTACAGCTTACAACCCAAATCCACTGCCAGTTTTTGGAAACTGTTTCAGTGAAACTTATCACCCACTCATTTACGTTTGCCTATGGCTGCTTTTGTGCAACAAGGGCAGAGTTGAGTAGCTGCAACAGAGACTCTATGGCTGCAAAGCCTAAAATATTTACCGTCAGGTTCTTCACATAACAGTTTGCTGACCCCAATATAAGTAAGTGGCAAAGTGGCATTCATAAATATCAAAAACTCAATATAATAATATCTGAGAGCTGCTGACATTTCCTGTCTTCCCTGTCCCTACCACATCCCTGTCGCAAATTCTGGCCAGCAGGATTCATATGCCATGGCAGCGTGTAAATAATTTCACACGTAATATACTGGGACTAGAAATTCTGGGACAACGCAACCCCTCCATTATCATCTTGGCGAGGCCCAGAGCCTCACCTCTACCGGCTTTTTATTGCTGTTTCTTGGGCACATTACATCTGAATGGTCTTCATTAACTATGCATGGATTGTAGATTTACATTAGGTGGTAGACTCCCAAGATAGTGAATCAAGAGGATAGATATGCAAATAGAAGACAATAGGCTTGGGCTGAACTCAGGTTTGAGGAAGCTAGGCATGCATTAGCATAAGTTCTTTTGATTCAGGGAGAGAGAGGTTTTAGCAAGAGCAAGTTTTAAATTTAAGAAATATGCCATCCTGATTTACCCATAGGAAATTCCACTGTCACACATGTGGGTCCTGCTTGCCGGCCCATGGTCCACGAGTCTTTGCTCCCTTAGACGTGAAAACATTAGAGCTACAATTCCCAAGGTGGATGCATGAATTTCCTTTACATCCCTGTAGCCTCCTTTTCCATTTAACCTGTCTTCCTCCTATATTGCACAACACCTTTCAAAGGCTGGAAACACAGTATTTCTCGAAATAAACTGTGAACTGAACAGATAATAGGTTTTTGTGGCAGAAAAGGTTGACTTCATATACTGTCCAAGAGATATTTGCTAACAAATTCCCAATTGTGTCATGTTTCAGCAACTGTGTGCTTGAGCTAGAGTAGTCACCTCCTTAAGACTGCTGACTAGCGAGCTCTTCAGGTCCAGGAGAGGAATCCTGACCAGCCAAACTGATGAGGATAACTCGAAGATCTAAGTTAGGAATCAGCCATATAGCCCTAACATGGCCAATGGAATATAGCAAAAACAAATGGGAAGGTTTATGGACCTATCTTCACTCTTCTAAGGATATATAAGAAAACTACTGTTTCCAGTTTGGGAGCACTGTTGTGCAAGGATGTGATCTTAAGACCGGAGGGGATCAATTCTAGAGACCAAAAGTCAATATACTGGGACAAGCAGAACATATGAATGTAATGAGCCCATCAGGTCCTTGGTGATGTTAAACTGCTAAACTAAGCACACTATGCCTGGTTTTTCTTTTTCTTAATTTTTTTAAAAGATTTTATTTATTTTAGAGAGGGGAAGGGAGGGGCAAAGAGAGGGAGAGAAACATCGATGTGCGGTTGCCTCTCATGTGCCCCTTGTTGGGGACCTGGCCTACAACCCAGGCATGTGCCCTGACTGGGAATCGAACCTGCAACCCTTTGGTTCACAGGCCGGCACTCAAGCCACTGAGCCACACCAGCCAGGGCTCTTTTTAATTTTTTAAATTTCTACTGTTTATGCTTACACAGTTGTTCCCAATTTTTCTCCTTTTCCCACCTCCACCCAGTCCCCACTCTCTACTGTCCTCAAGACAATCCCCATACTGTCCATCTCCATGAGTTGTGCATAAATGCTCTTTGGTTAATCCCTTCACCATCTTTCATACCATCCCCCACCCCACCTCCTTTCCAGAAGCTGTCAGTCTGTTTTGTGTGTCTAAACTCCATTTACTATTTTGTTCGTTAGTTTACTGTGTTCATTAGATTCTACACATACGTGAGATCATGTGGTATTTTTCTTTTACTGACTGGCTTAATTCATTTAGCATAATTTTCTCCAGATCCATCCATGCTGTTGCAAAATGTCAAGAGTTTCTTCTCTTTTAGTGCTGCATAGATAAGGCCACTGTAATAAAAACAGCCTGGTACTGTCATGAGAACAAACATAGAGATAATGGAACAGAACAGGAAGCCCAGGAATAAACCCACACCTGTGTGAGCAACTAATATTTCACAACAGTGGCAACAGCATACAAGAGAGCAAAGACAGCCTCTTTAATAAACACTGTTGGGAAAACTGGACTGGTATATACAAAAAAAGAAATGAGACCACTAACTTACATCATACACAAAAATAAACTCAAAATGGACAACAGACTTAAATATAAGTTGCAAAACCCACAAAAGTTGTACAAGAAACTATACGTAGTAAATCTCAGAAATCCAACATAGCAATATTTTTGCTGATATACCTACTAAGGCCCTGGAAACAAAGCAGAAAATAAACAAATGGGACTACATCAAATTAAAAACCTTCTGCACAGCTAAGGAAACCATCCACAAGATGAACAGGGAATCCACTGTACGGGAGAACATTTTCACCAATGACACCTCTGACAAGGGTTTAATCTCTAAAATATGCAAAGAACTGATACAACTCCTGGCAAGGAAGACAATCCAATTAAAAAATGGGCAAAAGACCTGAATAGATACTTCTCCAAAGAGGACATACAGAGGGCCCATAGACATATGAAAAAATGCTCAACATCACTAATCAGAGAACTGCATATTAAAACCTCAATGAGGTATCACCTTGCATCTGTCAGAATGGCTACATCAATAAACCAATAAACAACAGTGATGGCGAGGATGTGGGGAAAAGGGAACCCTAGCACACTGTTGGTGAGAATGTAGTCTGGTGAAGCCACTGTGGAAAACAGTATGGAATTTCCTTAAACAATTAAAAGTGGAACTCCCTTTTGACCAAGTGAT
Source organism: Micronycteris hirsuta (assembly GCA_004026765.1). Taxonomy (NCBI): domain Eukaryota; kingdom Metazoa; phylum Chordata; class Mammalia; order Chiroptera; family Phyllostomidae; genus Micronycteris; species Micronycteris hirsuta. Next base: position 46,827 of record PVJI01007930.1, read on the forward strand.
TCCACGTCTGGGAATACAGACTAAAGATCCTGAAATACCAACACACAAAAAAATTACTGCTTTTCATTCAACTTTTCAAATTCTTTTTTTCTTTATTTATTTTATAGATTATGCTATTACAGTTGTCCCATTAACCCCCTTTATTTCCCCTCGCCCCACACGCCCCCATTCCCCACCCTTTAGTTTTTGTCCATGGGTCATACACATAAGTTCTTTGACTTCCACATTTCCTATACTATTCTAAACCTCCCCCTGTCTGTTTTCTACCTACCGTTTACGCTACCTATTCTCTGTACTTTCTCCTCCTCTCTCCCCCTCCCACTCCTTTGTTGATATCCCTCCATAACTTATATAAATCCCTTCAACATTTCATATAATAAAGGCTGGGTGATGATGAACTCATTGAACTTGACCTTATCTGAGAAGCACTTTATCTGCCCTTCCATTCTAAATGAAAGTTTTGCTGGATAGAGTATTCATGGATGTAGGTCCTTGCCTTTCATGACTTGGAATATTTCTTTCCAGCCCCTTCTTGCCTGCAAGGTTTCTTTTCTTTTTTTTTTAATATTTTATTTATTTATTTTCAGAGAGAGGGGAAGGGAGGGAGAAAGAGAGGGAGAGAAACAGCAATGTATGGTTGCCTCTCACATGGCCCTCACTGGGGACCCGGCCCGCAACCCAGGCATGTGCACCGACTGGGAATCGAACCGGGACCCTCTGATTCCCAGCCCGCGCCTGCAAGGTTTCTTTTGAGAAATCAGCTGACAGTCTTATGGGAACTCCTTTGTAGGTGACTGTCCTCTTTTCTCTTGGTGCTTCTAAGATTCTCTCCTTATTTTTAATCTTGGGTAATGTAATTATGATGTGCCTTGGTATGTTCCTCTTTGGGTCCAACTTCTTTTGTGTGCTTCTAACTACTGTATTACACTGTTATTCTTGGCCCAAATTTCTCCACAAACAGAATTAGCACACATATATGGCAGACAGCCTGGACTGCAGCAAGCTGGGTAAGAGGGAACAGGAGTCAAACATAGACAGCTCCTCAAGCAAAGCACAGTGCAGTCCTTTACTTACCCATCCATCTCTTTCCTAACACTAAAGCATCTGGTCTGGCCAGTATGTAACTGGGCAAAAAGACAATTTCTATTAACCCCCTCACCTGCTTTCTCAACATGACCTGAACAGTTCAGATAAACTAGGACATACAACTTTTGTTAATCAGGTCATCTGTTTTGAAAAGGAAAAAGGTTGAAAGTTACTCCCATTTGTTTCACACATGATCCCCAACTTAAAGACCACAATAAACATCAGTGACCTGCATACATGAAAGCAAAAGACAAGCTGTCATATACACCAACAGAATAAAATTGAGTGTCCACAAACAAACTGATACATATATATATATATATATACATACACACACACATATATTTTTTAGTTGTCGATGGTTTATCGATAATATTACAGTAGAAAGATTCAAACAGCTCCTAGTGATGTTTTGAAATTCATCCCGACCGTAGGCTAAGTGACCTGCAAGTTGGACAGACTGTCAAAGTCTAAGAGCTTCAGCATCTCCTTAGTGTGAGGATCAACTTCAATAATCTGATCCAGGGCTGAGACCTCAGGAATGTAATTATCTCTCCTCTCTCTCTCTTCCTACAGCTTGAAGGAGACACCTCTCACCAGGCCTCTCTGAATCCACTTTATCAGATGTGTGACAGAGCCCTTTATCTTGTTTCGGAGTTCTTGCTGGGGAAAATGATCTCCTTGCACACCCACTTGGTGTAGAAGTCACTGCCCAGGTGCATGTAGTACTTCTCAATGATGACCTGGGCCACCTTCTTCACGGTCTTGGTGCAAACTCGGCCCATCTTGATGGGTCTCTGGTGAAAAAGGCTAAACTGATATATTTTAAGTCCAGCTGATTTTTGGCATAAGTGTCAAATCCAATAAATGGGGAAAGAACAGTTCAACGAGTGCAGATATAACACACTTTCTACATGTAAAGAATAAAGCTGAACAACCAGTCAAGATGGCAGCATAGATAAACATGGCTCCCCTTCCTCACACAACCATATTAAAATTACAGCTAAACTATAGAGCAACCATCATTTAGACTGCCAGGAATCAAGATAAATGGAAGCCCTACAAGTATGAAATCAAGGAAGAAACCACATCAAGACTGGTAGGAGAGGCAGAGATGCAGACAGACTGGTCACATATCCACATATGGTAGATAACAATTGGGAGGGATTCTCAGGAGAGGTCCCAGCCCCACACCAGGCCCCCAGCTCAGGGTTCCAGTGCCAGGAAAATAAATCCCCATAACTTCTGGCTGTAAAACCCAGAAGACATTGAGGCTGTGGAAGAAGAAACTTCCGGAGTACCAGGCAGTTCTTCTTAAAGGGCCTGTGAACATACTCTCTTGGACTCACTCCATCTGAGCTCAACCACAGGGCAGCAGCTTGAAAGGTGCCAGAGACATATGGGGAGGAACTGAATTGTCTGGCAGCAGAGTAAGTGCTGGGGGTGTAGCTTTCTCCCAGTTCTGACAGAAGTGTGGGCAGAAGCCATTGTTCCTCTTTTGGGCCCTCTCCCCATAGAGTGAGCAGGCAGGTGCCATATCTAAGATTCCATCAACCTGGTTCACAATGTTTGCCCCACCCTGGCAAGTGCATGAGGTGGTGCCCCACCCACCTACCTGGACCACCCCAGCTGTTTCCTGTGGCTTTTCCACTCAAATGCCTTGTCTTGGCTCACACTTCAGATTTTCATAAATTCTCTCAAACAAGCAGCATCTGGCCTCAGTGAACCCTGTACCTCTTGCTAAGTAGCCCAAGGACTGGTACTAGTAGCAGTCAACCTTGCCACACAGCTTGGCCTTGCTAAGGCACTTCAAAGCCCAGCACATGCAGCACTCATCTGCAGATCTCTTTGTAGCTTATGCCAGGTGGACCTGGACAGAACACAGGTGGTGGCTGACCTTGAACGTGCCTACAGCAATCAAGGCTCAACTACAAGAGGAGGGTTTACACAGCCCACATGGTGGGCACACCTTCAGTACCCAGCTTGGGTGATAGGGGAGGTTGTGCTGCTAGGCCCTATAGGACATCTACTGCATTAGGCCATTCTACCACACCTGGGAGACAGAGTAGCTCTACCTAATACATAGAAACAAACACAGGAAGGCTGCCAAAATGAGGTGACAAAGAAACACGATCAAAACTCCAGAAAAAGAACAGATGAAAACTCCAGGAAAAGAACTAAACAAAATGGAGACAAGCAATTCACTAGATGCAGAATTCAAAACACTGGTTATAAAGATGCTCAATGAACTTAGCGAGGACCTCACCAGCATAAAGGAATCCAGTCAGAAATGAAGGATACACTAATTGAAATAAAGAACAATTTACAGGGAATCAATAGTAGAGGGGATGAAGCTGAGAATCAAATCAGTGATCTGGAATATAAGGAAGCAAAAGCACCCAATCAGAACAAGAAGGAAAATTAATCTAAAAAAAATGAGCATAGCGTAAAGAGCCTCTGCAACAACTTCAAATGTACCAACATTCACATCACAGGGGTGCTGGAAGAAGACAGAGCAAGAAATTGAAAACCTAACTGAAAAAATAATGACAGAAAACTTCCCTAACTTGGTGAAGGAAAGAAGTCATACAAGTTCAGAAAGTGCACAGAGTCTTAAACAAGA
>PVJI01007930.1:50635-75395 GCA_004026765.1 Micronycteris hirsuta
CTCCAACACTCAATCCTATCCCCATCCCCTGTTGACTTTGACCATGGGTCCTTTATACATGTTCCTTGATGATCCTTCCCCTTCTTTCCCCCATTATCCCCCTCCCCCCCTGGTTAATGTCAGTTTGTTCTTTATTTCAGTGTCCCTGGTTATATTCTGCTTGCTTGTTTGTTTTGTTGATTAGGTTCCACTTATAGGTGTGACCATGTGGTATCTGTCTTTCACCACTTGGCTTATTTCACTTAGCATAATGCTCTCCAGTTCTATCCATTGTCAGCTGATTTCTCAAAGTAAACTTTGAAGGCTAGAAGGGATTGACCAGAAATATTCAAAGTGATGAAAACCAGGAACCTACAACCAAGATTATTCCACCGAGCAAAGCTATTCAGAATGGAAGGGTGGATAAAGAGCTTCCCGGACAAGAAAAAGCTAAAGCAATTCATCACTACCAACTCACTGTTACATAGAATGTTAAAGGGTCTTCTTTAAGATCAGACATATGAACAATAAAAATGGCAATAAATAACTATCTATCAACAATTGAGTCTAAAAAACAAATAAATATGCAAGCAGAATAAAAATGGAGTAAAAAAATGTTTTTGATGGTTACCAGACAGGAGGAAAGGTCAGAGGATGAGCAAAAAAGGTGAATGAATTAAGAAGTACAAATTGGCCCTGGCTGGTGTAGCTCAGTGGATTGAGCGCGGGCTGGGAACCAGAGGGTGCCGGTTCGATTCCCCGTCAGGACACATGCCTGGGTTGCGGGTCAGGTCCCCATGAGGGCCATGTGAGAGGCAACCATACATTGCTGTTTCTCCCTCCCTTCTCCTCTCTCTAAAATAAATGAATAAAATCTTAAAAAAAAAAAAAAAAAAAAAGAAGTACAAATTGGTTGTTACAGAATAATCATGGAGATGAAACGTGCAACACACTGAATACAAGCCAAAGAACATACATGCATGACCCATGGATAATGTGTGGGGATTGCCTGAGGGAGTGGGGGGGTGGTGCTGGGTGGAGGGAGAGAAAGGGAGAAAAATGGGGACATCTATAATAGCATTAACAATAAAATACAACCTACAGTAATAAATAAAAATAAAAGCAGGAAAAAAAAGAATAAAGCTGGAACCCTACTTCACACCATATATAAAAAGTAACTCAAAATGGATAATGACCTCAGCTAAAACTCCTAGAACACAAAGATAAATCTTGGATTTAGAAGTGGATTCTTATACATGACTCTAAATTATAAGTGAAAAAGAAAAAACAGATGTGGGCTTCAACAAAATTACAAAGTTTAAATTGGTCTTTATCCAACTTAAATTTCTGTAAATCAAAGGACATAATCAACAGAGTGAAAAGCAATCTGTGAAGAAAATATTTGTAAATCATATATCTGATGTGCTAATATACAGAATGTATAAGAAAATTCTACAACTTGATAAGAAAAAAACTCAAATAATCCAATTTGAAAATGAATAAGGGCCCTGGCTGGTGTAGCTCAACGGATTGAGCACGGGCTGGGAACCAGATGGTTCCGGTTCGATTCCCAGTCTAGGGCACATGCCTTGGTTCAGGCCAGGTCCCCAGTGAGGGCCATGTGAGGAGCAACCATACATTGCTGTTTCTCTCCCTCTGTCTCCCTCCCTTCCCCTCTCTCTAAAAATAAATAAATAAAATCTTTAAAAAAACAATGAGTAAGGGACTTGAATAAACTTTCTCCAAAGATGATATGCAAATAGCTAACATGCACGTGAAAAGATGTTCAAAATCATTAACTGTTAGATGAATGCAAAATTAAACACATGATATTACCTCACACCCATCAGGATGGCTACTATCAAAACAACAGCAACAACAAAACAACAGGCAAATAAGAAGTTTGGTGATGATGTGAAGAAATTAGTGCCCTGCACCATGTAAAATGGTGCAGCCACAGGGGAAACAGTACGGTGATTCCCCAAATAATTCAAAACAGAATTACCCGGTTATTCCACAAATTCCATTTCTGGGTAGATACCCAGAGGAACTAAAAGCAGGATCTCAAAGAGATATTTGTAGTCATGTTCCAGCAGCATTATTCACAATAGCGAAAAGATACAAGCAACCCAACTGATCATCCACAGATTCAAGGAAAAATGAAAAGCTGCATATCCCGAAAATGAAATATTATTCAGTCTTAAAGGAAGAAAAGACAGGCCACACATGCCTTCAACAGTGAAGACAACATGCGTCAACAGCCACCTTTAGGATACATGTCTAAGTAAAATAGCTAGTCACAACAAAAGACAAACAGTGAATGATCTCACTTACATGAGGTATCTACAAGCAAACTCCGAAACTGAAAGTACAATGGTGGTTACTAGGGGATCAGTAATGGAGTAAATGGGAGTCACTGTTTAGTGGACATAAAGTTTCAGTTTTACGAGATGAAAAAGTTCTAGAGATTGGTTATACGGCAGTGTGAACGTACTTAACACTAATGAATTATACACTTAAAATGGTTAAATGTAAGTTTTGTTGTGTGTTTTTTATGGCAATAAAAATTTTTCTTAAATAGCCCTGGCTGGTGTAGCTCAGTGGATTGAGCACGGGCTGGGAACCAAAGGGTCCCGGTTCGATTCCCAGTCAGGGCACATGCCTGGGTTGCAGGCCAGGTCCCCAGTGGGGGCCATGTGAGAGGCAACCATACATTGCTGTTTCTCTCCCTCTCTTTCTCCCTCCCTTCTCCTCTCTCTAAAAATAAATAATAAAACCTTAAAAAAAAATTTTTTTTCTTAAATCAACTCTACTTCCATATATTGAAAACAAACAATTGTGAATTTAAACATTTTTAAGAATTTACATTTATATTACATTTACATTACATGTACAATAGCATCAATCACATGAAATAGGTAATAATCGACAACTGTTGTGAAAGAACTATACACTGAAAACTACAAAACACAGTTGAGAGAAAATAAAGAAAATCTAAAATAAATGAAGAGATACCTCATTCATGAATATTGAATAATATTGAATATTCCTCAATATTGTTTTCAATTTTCCTCAAAATGATCTTCAGGGTTAACACAATCCCAATGAAAATGCCAGCAGGCTTTTTATTTTTTTTAGAAATTCATAAGCTGATTCTATAATTCTAAAATGCAGGGAACCCAGAAAAGCCACAACAATTTTAAAAGAGGACAAGGTCGTAGAACCAACTCTACTTAAGTCTTATTATGAACTTCCAGTAACAGACACTGCCTGATATTGATGTAAAGATAAACAAATAGATGAAAGAGAATCCAGAACTGACTGACACATGTATGGATAGCTAAATTGTGAAAAAGTTACAAAGGCAATACAATGAATAAAAAAATATTTTTCAAGAAATGATGCAACAACTTGTTATATACACGCATAAAAAGAACTTCCATCCATGTGTTGCATATTAAAAAAAATTTCACACCTCCCTTTTTCTGAAGGCAATCATTACTTGGAGTAAATACTTGATTCCTTTCTATTATTCAGGTCAATACATATCTTTGCCAAAATCTTTTTCAGGTCAATACAACTCTTTGCCAAACAAGGTAGAAAAAAGTTGTCAGCAATTCCTTATACATAGGCACTGTTTCTATAGAGTATTAGTAGCATCTAAGAACCTGAAGTCATGAAATGAAGCTGTAAGAAAATTCCAACACATTAAAATAAGATTAAGTCCTGAAGTCCTGGGAGCTGTAGAAAATAGCACCTGAAAGTGGTATTAAACCGAAAATGCAAGCAGGAAATACGAACAATTTGGAGGTACTGGACATACAGAATTAAAGGCATTCACTGCTTTCACAGCCACCATACATTCCAAAAAGACCAGTGACCGAATTCTGCCAGCTGCCCATGCTAGTTATTTCACTAAGATAGCAAACACCAAGAAAACTCATTTTCAGTATTCACTGCAGTTTATCAATACTGACTTTATATGAAAAGAATGGACAGGAAACCTACTTGTGCCCAAATTAGTATCAGGATTCACAGAAGGAATTCCAGAATAAATTGTCTAGGTTTCTTTAAGTAAACATTCCTCAAAAGTTCCCGTTCTAAGCACACAATTAACAATTTTAATTTTTAGGGTAGGTTCTAGTTCCTGTATAGATTAGTAAATAAGAGAGGACTGAATACTTTTATTAGTCAGGGAATCCCGACACATTCTGACCAATCATTCATGCCAAAAATATTGAGAAATAAGAAAAACAACAGCTAATGTTTATTGAGGACTTTAACTAGATTCTGGGTTGCAGTCATCTTCACAATCCTCTGGGGTAAACATTATTATTAATTCAGAGAGGTTAAGTGACTTGCCCAAAATTATACAATTAATAAATGGGGACTGGGATTCCAAGCATACTCATCTTATCACCATGCTATAATGCTTCAACCTGCCCAATTATTTTTCTATCCAGTAAGCCAAGGGGAGCCAATGAAAAAATTAAGGAGAGCAGTAATGATCATATTTACATGTTAGATTACACTAATATTGCAATACATACTGTTGAAGGCAGACTGATGGTGAGGTAAACAATAGTTTCAAGACAGTCAAAATCTAGGTCAAAAATGGTAAGGAACTGAACCACAGGAATGCAGAGAAGGATAAAACCTAAAATCTTTACCTGGTAAACCCGGCTAGACTTAGTAATGTATTTGAATGTTGTAGGCATGCAAAGTAATGAAGGATACTACCTCTTAGGCTACTATTTTGGTCACTGATTTGTAATTATTGTGTATCAATTAAAACAAAAACAAAAAAAAAAAAAGAGGGAGGACCTGGCAGTTGGGTTTTTGTTTAGGGGGCAGGAAGATGATCAGTCTACTTTTTACATAATCAGACACAAAATGAGAAAAAACAATTATATAGAATTTCCTCCCCTACCAAGACAAATTTTCCACTTTCCAGGAATATTATCTTTGAAATGAGGATTCAACGCCCCCCCCCCGCCCTGCTTTTTCAATAATAAGAAGTCACTTTGGTACGGATGGGCCTTCAACATTACCAAGACTTCTGGTTACAGATTAGGCATTGAGCAGCAAGGCTGTGTCAGCAGCACCCTGCCTGGTGTGCACTGGTTCTTGTAGAACTAGGACTAGAAACCAGCTCTGCTGCCTCTATTCTACTTAGGACTCTTCCTACTTCACCTGTCCTCTCAGTTCTAATGCGGACTCTCATCGCCAAATATAATCATTTAGCATTCTTTAAAAGCAAATTTAGGTAAGTAAGCTAAGAATCTGAAGTCGATAATCATATATTTAATTTCTCTATAATTTCTATTTTTCTTGGATAAAACGTTTCCTTGGTGTTATGAGTTTCTGTTTATTGTAACATTTCTATACTTCCTCTTCTAAACAGATGAAAGAAAAGGAAAAGAAAATGTCTTTAAGAAACGACAGACTCTGTATGCTGAAGTGTTCCACCGTGGGAAACCATAGTGCCACTGACAAAACCTGTTCTGCTGAATCCAGGCCAATGACATCAGGGCCTCAGATGCCATGTGAACCTCATTTAAACTGGAAAAAGAGACGACCTGAACATGCTCCTCTGCCGGGCCCTGGGATCCCCAGCTTCGTCTGAAATCCTGTTCCCCAAATGTTCTGCGATTGCTTAGAAATCAAGGAGCAGAAAGGGGCTGCCAGACTCCAACGCCAACTTCCCCTGGGGGGGCCGAATGACGGTTCTAAAGGGTTCCCACACATCCGCTAAGCAGGCTGGCTAGAAATTGTACCACGGAAAGGGTATCGACTATCTCATGAATGGAAAATTTAGAAAGAACCAAATTATTTACATTCACGGTCCCGTCTGGCACCTTTTGAAACAATAACCCAAACACAGTTTTGTCTAGCTGTGAGCAGGGCTAGAAGTGCCTCGGGATGATTTAGGCAGTCTCAACCCGAGCCGCACCGGCTTTCCTGGAGCCGAAGCTCCCACCCCAGCAGAAGCGCTCTCGCTCTCCTGCCTCTGCGTCCGTGCCCGGCACCCAGGAGACTCCGGATTTTGACCGCGATTTGGCCCAACCTCCCGTCCCCTGACTCGCGGCCTCGATACGGGCCACGCAGCGGAACCCCGCGCTCACCCAGTTGCCGCCTGCGGCCTGCGCGCTCGCGCGCTTCTCAGACATGGTTCCCGCCTCGGGTTCCGACGCCTCCTTCTCCTCCGGCTCCAAGCTCAGGCTACCGCCATGCCTTAGCCGGCTCGGGGCGCTCCCGCAGCACTGCGACGCCGCAAGAGCGGCGGGGGGGCCTGCGCCCTCATGGGCTCCGCGCCCGGCGGCCTGCGGGGCTGGAGGCCGAGGCTGGAGGCTGGGAGGACCGGAGGGAGAGAAGAGTTGCTGCAAACCGCCGGCACCAGGGAAGGCAGGCCTCCTCCGCCTTAGCTCCCGCCACAAGGTCCTTGCGCCCCGCCCACCTCAAACCCCGCCTTTACGGCGGCTCAGCGCAGAAAGCGAGTAGTTTCCCTCCCCTTACTTTCTTTTTCCTGAGAGCCGAGAGGCGCGAGCTCGGAGTATTATGCGGGTTTTGGTATTGACAGCACTCTGGCCTTGGTTTAGCCCATACTGCCCAATAAATGATGTCTCCCTGAAGTATATAGGTGGCACTTTCTGACCGGGAAAGAAAGCGGCCCCCAAACCGTACTCCTTACCCCTGATGTGGAAGCCTCAACTGGATAAGTACCAACGAACTATAACTACGCTATTCTGTTCCTCTCCAAAATCTATAGAGTAACTGAAGAAGAGGTACCTGAGCTTTGGGATGTGTGTGGGAAGGGCAGCTCTAGGAAACACACAGGCCTCAGAGCTGCATACCCGACCACAGTGAGCTGATTACTCAGTCCAGAACCCTCATCTGTAAAATGGGGACAGTAGCATACTTTAAGGTGATGAAATCAGCTAACAACCTAATCCTGGCTCCATGAGTATTGTTATAATTACTCCCTGGAAGTGACCTTGTGAGATACCACAGCCTATTTTGCAGATGCCAACCCAAGCTTCAAAAAGAAAGCAACTTGGCTAGAGCAGCAATTCTCAACTGGTGAGTCACTGGTGTGCCAGAAGAATTTTTGAAACATACAGTACCTGACTATTTAGTCAGGGACACTGACCTCTTTAAACTTAGATTGTCGAATTTTAAAAAAATGGAAACAGCCAATACAACAATAGGCATCTGGTGTGAATGAATCAAAAGTACACGTTTTTTTTTGGTCAGATTGGCAAAACATATATTTTTTAATAAGCTGCAGAATATTAGTAATTAGTTTATGCATGCCATAAAATGAAAAATTGGAAATCTCCAGGCTAGGGTAACAGGACCTGCTCCATAAATTTGGAGTACAAATATAATCAGAATTTTTTTCCTATTAGGTATTTGAACTATGGACGAAAAAGGGATCACATACTAAATCTGACAAACTCAGGAGAAGCTGGCATGGTGGACCTTACAAACTTAGAGATCCAAAGTAGCCACATAAGATGGTCTGAAATTAAAACTTCTTAAATCTTTACCAGAAATGTCTCTATGACCACATAGCTCCTTTGTTCCTTATTGCTTTTCTATAACTCCATGCTAAACTACCCTTGCTCTGAAATGCATCCACTTCTGCCTTCCTGGGGAACTTGCTTCACTCATTCTCCTTTCTCCTATAACTTTAAACTATTTTTTCCTCCTTTGGCTCTTACCACATAACATATAAATATGCTTAAATTTAGCCCTGGCTGGTGTAGCTCAGTGGATTGAGCATGGGCTGGGAACCAAAGGGTCCCGGTTCGATTCCCAGTCAGGGTACATGCCTGGGTTGCAGGCCAGGTCCCCAGTGAGGGCCATTTGAGAAGCAACCATACATTGCTGTTTCTCTCCCCCTCTGTCTCCCTCCCTTCCCTTCTCTCTAAAAATAAATAAAGTCTTAAAAAAAAAAAGAAAATGTCAATTTATAAAAAAAAAATATATATATATATATATACTTAAATTTTCCATCTTAAAAAAAAATCCCAACAGTGTATCTCCCTCTAACTACTACCACATCTCTTTTCTCAGCCAAATAGTTGGGAAGAGAAGCCCTCACGTTTGGTATTCACTTTCTCCTCTCCTGTTTTTACTCACTGCCTGCCATCCTGCTGGCACACAACCCCAATCATCTAGTTGCTATAGCAAATGGCATTTGTGGCTTTCCTATCCACTCAACATTTGACTCTGTTTTGGAAAATATGTATAAAGTGCCTACTGGGCAGGCACCGGGGTAGGCACTGCTGTAACAGAAACAGGTAGATGTGATCCCCGACCTCATACGACTCAGCTGATCAGTCATTTCTGGTATACTCACGTTCCTTGGATCTGTAAAAGGTAATCACCTACAGTGAATCTATGCATAGTCAATAAGGACCTGTGCATAGTAAATGAAAACCACCCTCAAAGTAATTGGCCCAGAAAAGCAATAAAAGCCTGTCCAGGCAGAGGTTGGTCTCTCTGGCCCACTCTCAGGCCCTTTCTCTCTAGCCCTCTCTCTCACTTAGAGAGCAGCCATGCTGGCCCTTTTTCTCCACAGGACTTCTGTAGTCCCTGTGCATTTGTTTATCAAACAGCCACAATACATGGATTCTGCAGGCCAGGATCCAAATCATAGGTTGCCTCATTTAATAAAACCATAGATTCCAAGTTACTCCATGAAAGCGATCACACAAAAATGTGATATTCTTAGCATGTCAACTTTAAGAAATTTCTCGAATTACTTTTTCTGGTTTGATCTAATGTGTGCTATTTTTGAAAATATAAGTTTGGATATCACAAAATGAACATAGCAAAAATGGTTTATATCCAGCTTTTAACCAGAGAGCTTCATTTTGATGGTTCATTTAACAGAGCCAAAACTTTTTCTCTGCAAACCTATTTCTATTCCTGCATTCTCTAAGAGAAAGTCCCAGCTATTTTCCCCAGCCCCCCAAGCCAGAAATCTAGCAGAAATTTTTGCCTCACCTCTTCACTTCTCTCTCCATATCTAATCACCAAGTAATTCTATTCTACTTCCCAGATGACCTCAACTCCTTTCCTTTATTCCAGTCACTGTCACTGCCTTTAGTTTGAATCCTCATTTCTCTCCTAGATGAATGTAAAGTGTCTTAACTGGTCTTGTTGTGACAGGGTAGGTTGGAGCAGAGGTCCCTGGAAAACAGGAGAGAACCCAGGTTCAGGGAAACCCTACCCCCAAGCAAAAAGGAGGAAAGTTGGGGAGCCTTCCCAGGCAGCAGATTAAGAGTATCTTGAGCCCTGGCTGGCGTAGCTCAGTGGATTGAGCGCAGGCTGGGAGCCAAAGGGTCCCAGTTCAATTCCCAGTCAGGACACATGCCTGGGTTGCAGGCCAGGTCCCCAGTGAGGGCCATGTGAGAAGCAACCATACATTGCTGTTTCTCTCCCTCTCTGTCTCCCTCTCTTCCCCTCTCTCTAAAAATAAAAATAAGCCCTGGCTGGTGTAGCTCAGTGGATTGAGCACAGGCTACGAACCAAAGGGTCGCTGGCTCGATTCCCAGTCAGGGCACATGCCTGGGTTGCAGGCCAGGTCCCCAGTGGGGGTGACGTGAGAGGCAACCACACATTGATGTTTCTCTCCCTCTCTTTCTCCCTCCCCTCCCTTCTGTCTAAAAATAAATAAAATCTATTAAAAAAAATGTATTTAAAAAAATAAATTAATTAAATCTTTAAAAAAAATAAAATAAAATAAATAATAAATAAAAGTATCTTGACTTCTCCAAGGCAGAGAGATGCTGATAGAGTGGAAGGCACAGTGTTTAAGGGACATTTCATAACAAAGACAGATTAATGCAGCCTTGCCTTCCCGAAGGGAGGGCCTATGGGAGGAGGCTGCTGCCAGAGGCAAACTGTAAACAAAGACAAATTGGCTGTGCCAACATGCACCAGCATGCGCTTAGTGCAAGGGTGGATGTAGATGCCCCGCCCTGGATGTACAGATGCCTGTGCGCCTGTGTGTGACTGGGAAACTTTTGCCCTAACTAAAAATGGGACCTGAAAAAGGGTCAAAGACACTGGGGAGCTGACAAAAATTTCAGACACTGGCCCTGGCTGGTGTAGCTCAGTGGATTGAGCGCGGACTGGGAACCAAAGTGTCCTGGTTTGATTCTTAGTTGGGGCACACACCTGGGTTGCAGGCCAGGTCCCCAGTGAGGGCCATGTGAGAGGCAACCATACATTGCTCTTTCTCCCTCCCTTCTCCTCTCTCTGAAAATAAATAAATAAATTAATTAAATTAAAATAAAAATAAATAAATAAAATCTTAAAAAAAATTTTTTTTTCAGACACTGATGTACCACAGGAAAAGTTGGACACTCCCACTGACTTCCCGCACACGTTGGATTTGGTGGTGGGGGGCGGGGCCTTTTTAAAGAAGAGGCGCAAACTGGCTCTCTCTCTCTTTTGCTCTCTCTTACTCTTGGTTCATCTCTTGGTTCATCACTTGGTCCAGAGAAGTTGCTCTCTTGGTGTGGGACTTTGGAGCTTTGTTCAAGTTCGCTCTCTGGGCTTTTGGCGTTTTGGATATATTGGGCCTCTGGGTCTTTGGCCCTGCTTACTGAACAGGCAGGAGCACTCACGAGACCACGCAGATGCCAGACCCCACCAGGAGGTTAGACCCTACCTGGATGGAAGCCCACTCCTGGAGGGAGGGTACCACACTGAAACATGTGCCTCCCTGGGCCCCAGCCTTGGGACACTGTGATCCATTGCAGCATGGCACACAGATCCTGGACTGCTACATGGAGACTTAGATCAGCACATCTCAGATTCTGAAAGAGAGAGCTGCTGCGAGAGGATGGTGACCATGAAACCTGGCAGACCTAGGTAGGCCTAGAAGAAATGGAAAATTACCAGGTGGGAAACTATACCCTGGGAAACTGCCTACAGACTCTACCCAGGACAAACAGATGCCCAGCTAAGATTGGGATCTGGGGTCGGCCTATCCGTCATAACAGGACGTAGCTTTAACTTGAGCCTGACAAGATGTATCAAGAAAAATGGTCAGCAGCAATGTAACCCAGCAACCAGCTCTGGCCAATCAGACTCTGACCGCCAACCAGTTACCCTTCATGGGTTTTTGCACTTAAAAACTCTGCCCTAAGAACAACCGAACAAGCCTTAACCTCCCTTGGTCAGTTCCCCAACCTCCTTTGGTTGGCCCCACTTTCCCTCTTATTCCCCGCTAATAAACCCTGCTCCTTAGCTCGCTGCGTCCATCTCATTTCTTGAGAAACTCCGACCTAACAAAACCCACAAGTGCACATGCCACAAAGGATGAAGATCTGTTTGTGTGACTGGCTTAAGGACAGATAAGGAAATGGGGAACTTCTGGGCATGGTTTTGGCTTGCGGTCTTTTGGAGAGTAAGACAAGTTCTGGGTATGGTGGGAGAGAAGAGCTCTGAGCAGGAGTGCCCTAACCCCTCCACTAAAGTTGGAACCCTGCTAATAAAAACCTGTTTCCTTCAACACAAATCGTTAGGTCATATATAAAAGAGCAACAAGCTGCTGAATCTCAGTGTGCAAGGTTACATTTTTGCTTCTTCTAATCTCCCTTATTGTACAGAGTGAACTCTTTATTAACCATCTGATATGACTCCTCAACTTCACATCATTCAATTGCTCAGTTTTCATGATAAATTTCAAATTCCTTACCCCAGCATCTACTTTGGGGTCAGATAGGTCTAGATTTGACTCCCAGAATTTAGTATGTTCCAACAATGTGACCTCAGACAACTGGACTGTCTAAAACTTTGTTTTTTCATTTGCTTAGACTCATTGAGCATGACAGGAATTCCTTTCACCCACATGAAAAAACATAAGCCCTGGGAATTTACGCGTATAGAGCACAGCTCCACGTGAAGAAACACTCCCGTGTGGGCCAGCGTAAAATCATGTCTGTGGATAAAAGTATTCTCTAATGGGAATTTAGCAAAAATGTTTCTTAAGAAATTCTCTGACTTGCTGAGTCTCTCCTTCCCGGAGCCAAGAAGCTTAAGGTAGTGAATCCCTGCCTCAGTGTTTTATAGTCCTAAAAGTTAACAGCCCTAGCTAGCTTACCCTCAATTTACTTGTCAACTGTTTAATTTACTACCCCAGTCCTGTCTGCCACCGGACCTGAATTTACAACCTAATGCTCTGTACCCCAAATGTTTACCTTACTGAGTAAACCCACCACTTAGCTATCCCCTTCTCATGTATCTTCATGACCTAGCTGTAAACCCCTGATTTTGCATAAGTTCATGAATAATCAATCCAGTGTAAATGTGTCCTAAAACTTCTAATAAAAATCCCGGCTGAGCTATGCCCGGGGCCTTTCCAAGATGGAGGGCAAGACCCGTGGCAACCAGATTCCTTTCTCCAAGCGTGTCTCTGGGTGAGATTGATTCACACGATCGATAGCGGTCCCCCATGGATTTCGCTGGAACGAAATCTCAGCATCAATTGAGGGCAGGAGTGTTTCATACATACATATAGCGCCTGGCACATAGAGGAGACTTAATATTGAATCAAGAAAAACACATTAAAAATCCAGATCAAAAAATTGTTCTTTCTGAAACCGGAAAAGACACCAGAGTTTGGTCTGCCTGTCACTACCAAACCCAATAAGCAATGACAGGGATTGAATCTTTATGGGCACTTTATTCAGATGGCCAGTGATCTGAAAAGATGGTGCATTCATACCCTAACAGACTATCTTGTCTTTTCTTTCCAGGCCAATGTTTTTTAGCAGGGAATAAACAAGGTGTGATGAGGGGTTTTGAAATTCAGGGAGGAGTTAACTGGATTAAAAAAACAACAACTTCAAGAGGATGCAAATAACTGTAATTGAACAAAAATAAAGTTAAAAAAAAAACAACTTCAGCCTTCTCGCCTTGGGCGGTAGTCTTTTTTTTTTTTTTAAGATTTTATTTGTTTATTTTTAGAGAGAGGAGAAGGTGGGGGAGAAAGAGCAATGTATGGTTGCCTCTCACATGGCCCCCACTGGGAACCTGGCCCGCAACCCAGGCATGTGCCCCAACCGGGAATCGAACCGGGATCCTCTGGTTCCCAGCCCAAGCTCAATCCACTGAGCCATACCAGCCGGGCTCGCCTTGGGCGGTAGTCTTAAACTGTGCCCCAGTTGGTGGTCATCTCACCCTGGAGTACAAGGGCTCAGGTATCATCTTGAATTGCTTGCAGTCCTCCTGAGGAGCAAAGGTGGAACTGCTTATGGTCTCCTGGAGTCAGGGTGGATCATACCTTCAGTTCCTAGAACAAAAGCTTTTACATGCATTGATTACTAAGCTTATTAGCTATTACTTAAACTAAAATTTTCAAACTCTTAAGTCTCCTATCATTCCTTTTATTTTATTTTATTTTAAAGATTTTATTTATTTATTTTTTAGAGAGAGAACAGGAGGGAGAAAGAGCAATGTATGGTTGCCTCTCACGTGGCCCTCACTGGGGACCTCACTGGGGACCTCACTGGGGACCTGGCCTGCAACCCAGGCATGTGCCCTGACTGGGAATCGAACCGGGACCTTTTGGTTCCCAGCCCGCGCTCCATCCACTGAGCTACACCAGCCGGGCCATCCTATCATTCCTTTTAAAAAAATCTTAAGAACAATGTCACTGTCTTCCATGTTTTACTTCTACTTTTGTTTTCTGATAATCATGACAAGGTACCTGCAGAGATCCAAAGTGCCTGACCCAAGCCCTGAACAAAACAATTATGTCAGCTTGGAGTGTTACTTCACTTTTGCTTCTCAATTTCTTCTGTAAAATCTATAAAATGAAAGTTGTTTTGGATGATTAATACCTCACTTGAAATGTGGTTGGATGCATAGTAAGTGCTTGCCAAAGGTTAACTATCAGTATCATTATCTTTAGCCAATCAGTGAAACCAAAGGGCAGCCAAGTCCAGAGTGCTTTCTGCCTGCCACTGCTGAGCCAAAAAGCAGAGACAGGGATTGGATTATAATTGTGTTTTTATTAATATCAGAGAAGAAGGTGGCGGGTTAAAACTCTAACATTCACTTTACCTTGAGCTTTCAGAAGCAAGTTTATCTATAGGGAAACTTAGGAATTTGGGAGGGGGAAATTCCTAAGGGAAGCACAGCTGTGCTGTTTCTCCTGGGAGCTGGAGCTGAAAGGGAAGTCTTGCAGCTTCCTCCCAAACTGCCTTCTTTGTTCTGGTGTTATCTCTCTATTTGCATCAGAATTCCTCTTCCTCTTTTCTCCTGAGGCCTGTGGTCTATGGCCAGGGTCATTATATATTCTCTGCAAAGGTCTTCCACTCAGTTGTTTGGCTTTGTTTAATTTTCTTGTCTCAGTTTCCCCATTCCATTTGCCCAGAAACTTTCCCAGCTTCTTACTATCTTGTTTCTGTCAGGAATGAGGTACCCTCAATTTGTGGTTCTCAATATACGTGGAAAAGAAATCATTCTCTAAGCATTGTTGTTGGTGGAAAAAAAAAAGAAATTTGGCAACTCCTGCTTTGGAAAGAGAAACAGAAAAGAAAAGCAAATTAGTGAATTGCTGCTTCACAAAAGCCACCCCAGAAATTTTGCAGTGGAGAGCAGCCAGGCCTTCCCAGCAGGTCTGGGCACCATGGACAGCCTTGTGATCAAGGTTAAGCACGATGGCTGGACAGACTTTGAGTGTAAATTATCTCTTTGTTGTTATTCTCAACAGAGTAAGTTAAACTGGGTTCTTTTGAGCTAAAAAAATGTACCACATCTACATATTTGAATTTAATCCTCCATTTCTGAGTGGGTCCAAACAAAACTTGTGCTACCTATACTTACAACTTCATAATGGGCTCACGTTTGAAAGCCACACACAGCAATACGCGTGGCAAAGTAGAAGGTCCTGTGGCGGGGGGCGGGGAGTGAAGGAGAACCTGGTTTAATTTCTTGTTACTTGGCATCTGCTCGATAAAATCTTACTCCTTTGTTTCTTAGCTTTGGCAAGTGCTTCCTGGTTTTTAGTCTGTGAACTTCATGTAGTAGGTAGGGCTTAGGAAGTCACATGTCCTCTGAACAAAAATTACACTTATAAATGCTACAAATTGATTTCCTTACATTTTGAGAAAAATATGTTTTATTTTTCTCTGAATTGACCAAAATGCTAAATATTCTATTTTGTTGGAGAGGATGGGTACTGCTATTGGTGTCATTTTTGAGGCTTCTGTAATTTTTGGAGTCCCTTTGTTACAGAACAGACTGGGGTGGGGGTGGGGAGGGTGTAAATGATATACTGTTACCAAGAGGATGCCCCCCACTTTGTGCTCCGGGGGTCCCCCACCCCATACTAGGTTTGCTTTGCCCGCTGCCAGAAGAAAGACATCTCTCAATGTCAGAGATTGGAAAAAAAGGAAACGAATTATTTATTTACAAGTTATACAGACTTAGAGTAATGACTTAATGTCTTCATTAAAATACTAAAGCCCTTTAGAATACCCACAGACGCATACAGTGCTTCCTTCTTCCCTCTGCCCAGTCTGGGGTATCATTATCTCAGGAAAAAGAAGTAGAAGTCCGTGGTGCAGGCAGCCCCTCGGTTCCGGCACTATCCACTGTGTTGCCACCACATCTCCACGTGGTCCCAACCTCTTCCAAAGCCTCATGGTCCTGCCCAGATTTGCCTGCCGCTCCTGGGCTTAAATCCTCATGCTAGTCTTCCTCTGCAGCCCCATTTCCGATTCCTCCCACAATCAGTTGCACCTGCCAGCATTCCCTATTCTTCTAGCTTTACTGGGCTGCCATAGTAAGTTGGGGCAGGCGTGGCCCCATGGCATGGAGCCAATCATCTCCAAGCTCTCCCGCAGGCACTGTGACCAAGGGAAGTTGCTTCCCAGTTATATCTTGGGTGGAAGTCACTTCCATCCCCCCTGGCTCAAAGCAAGGCCATAGGTATTTAACATATCCATGAAACCAGTTAAAGGTTATAGATATGTTAAACGACCATGCCAGAGGTTAGCTGTAAAGCAGTTGCTATGCAAAACAGCTCTGAATGGCCCTGTTCCATGTGTCCCATCCCCCTGCTCAGATTTGTGGGGGTGAGGACATCCTACATATATATATATTTTTCCTAATATTTCCTGGACAACTTGAGTTCTGGGTCCCATTATAAATCCCTATTTGGGGTCCCCCTCTTGGCTGCACCCTGTTACACCTTCTCCTCTGGCTGGAGTTGGGTGGGAAGAGAGAAAGAAGAGAGGTAGAGGAGGGAAACTGAGGAGAAATCTCACATTTGTATAGAACCTCCTTGATGGCCAGAGTCAGAGTAGAAGGTGCTTTTGTATTCAGTGTGAGCTGGTATTTACAGGTGACTTTGAGAATGGTGGACATGTGTTCAGTGGTTTCTGAGCTAATTTTTTGTTATGTTTATATGAAGAAATATTTATGTATACTTCACCACGTGTATGTTTAATGTTGATAAATATAACTCTTCAGTTTTCAGCTGTGGTACATTTAAAATGATTCTTCAAGATCTGCTAGACCAATGCTAAACTCTAGTTTTCATGGGGCTAAGGAGAAAAATGTTATTCAGCCGGAATCAGCAAGTACCTAACTTTTCCTCTGTAATAAAAAGTCAACTGGAACTTCAACATAAATGTTTAAAACCACTGTTTAGTTCAGCTTTGATGAGGACTGAACAAAGCATTTTCCAACATGGTATTTGAAATCACATGACAAGGGATAAAAGCAAATCAGTGTAATTGAAAGATTTTTTGGGGCCCACATTTAACCAAAGAACAAGGAAAAAACAGACTATTTCTAATGTGTTTAGCAAACTGCAGAATGTTATGTTATCCACCGGTGAAACATCTAGTAAACAATTGCATCTGTACGTTATTGCTCATGTTGACCTGGCCCTAAGAAATATGTGAATGCATATGCAAGTCCCCTTGTACTTCAGTAATTTCCATCATTTTCAAACTCCAAAACTGCCTCCCCATCAGAGGGCTGTTTCTTGTATTAAAAACAACAAGAACAACAGTTAGAATTAAATTTAAGAAATGGAGAAGCCCTGAGCTTTGGAAGAGCTGTCAAGGATAATAAAAATTCTTAAACATGATTATCTCCTGACCCTTGTCCTATTAATGAGGCTGACAGTGGCAGAGGAGAAACAATTCCAAGACTCTAGCTCTCTCCTTCTCTGTTACTGGTTCAATCAACGAATTGTTTTCACATCTCTTATGGAGTTGCTTTAAAATATACTCCTGACTGTGGTTGTAGAAAGGTATGTCCAACTTTTAGGTCATTTACAAAGAAGGAAAATAAGAAAAAAACACATCACCTTGAATATGGACAATTAAATCAAAGATGTAGTAAGTGTTTGTAACTGGACATAGTTGTGCCTATATTTCTCAAAGGGCTGTCACTAGAAAAGGTCTTCAGCACCTACAAAAGATTAAAATGTCTTTTTCGGTGGGGAGGGTTGGGAGAGGTGGGCTGGCGTGGGAGGAAAAGGCAGAAGCTGTACTTGAACAACTAAAAAATAAATTAAAAAAATTTTTTAAAAGCCCTGGCTGGTGTGTCTCAGTGGATTGAGCACCAGCCTGCGAACAAAGGGTCACTGGTTCGGTTCCCAGTCAGGGCACATGCCTGGGTTGTGGGCCAGGTTCCCAGTAGGGGGCACAAGAGAAGCAACCGCACACTGATGTTTCTCTTCCTCCCTCCCTTCCCTTCTGTCTAAAAATAAATAAATAAAATCTTTAAAAATTTTTTTTAAATGTCTTTATCCCCAAATAGAAAAATCGTGCTATTTTATTCCATATGAATCAGGTTTGAAGAGTTTCGTGATTATTCACTTTATTTAAAAGAGCAAAATAATCAAACCTAAAATAAGCTATGCGTGAACACCCCCCTCAACAAACATAAACACACAGATCCATTCTCCCATTCTCTTCTCCATGCCTTGTCAGATGGACTAGAGAAGTAAGCTTTCTGGGCCTCTATTTTCCTTGGATTTTCTCTTCTTTAAATCGCCTATCAGTAATTTCTCTGCTAGTTCTGCATATGATCCTGAATCACCCTTGCTTTAAATTCTGCTTTGACTCTCTAATTGTGTTCCATTTTTGTTCACTCTTTTTTGTGCATAATAGTTCTGGTTCTGATAGAAAGGAAACAAACAAGAAAATATAAGCATCACACACTGCATTAGAGAAAGATCTAGAAGGCAGAGCCCTTTTTCTGTCAACACTCCTGTGTTGCAGGTGGACAAGTTCATTGCTCTGGACGGATGAGAACCCTTTGTGTACAGATTGTGAGAAGCAGGCAGGCAGAGCTCTTGATAGGGGTCTCAAGAGTTGGAAAATTTTAGCTTAAGGTAAAAAGTTATAAACCTAGCGCGTAATGTATATGTTAAAGCTTTTGTTTCAGAAACTACAGATAAGGCTAATCTTGACTCCTGGGGTAAACAGCTGACCTCCTGGGGCACTGCTAAAGATTACTGCCTGGGGACAGCTGGAGGCCTCCCAGCCTTTGTGTTCCAGGGAGAGGCAGATGACCACTCGCCCCTGGGAAAAGCTAACTGCCCAGGACAGGAATGTTGCAGCTTCTTTCACCTAATCCTCCCTGAATCTCAAAGCCTTCACCGCACCTTGTTTATTCCCTGCTATAAAAACCTTGACCTGGAAAGAAAAGACAAGATGGTCTGTTAGGGTATGAACCTGCCATCTTCTCAGATTGCTGGCCATCTGAATAAAGCGCCCATAAAGATTCAATCGCTGTCATTGCTTATTGGGTTTGGTAGTGACAGGTAGCCCGAACGCCGGTGTCTTTTCCAGTTTCACCCTGGTGGAACAGGAGCTGCATCAGGTTGGAAGAAGGAATCCAAGGCTCAGGCCCAAAGAGAAGTCTGATACAGACAACACTGCGACAGAGAAGGAGCCCTGTGATCATCGCAGGTGTCCTATGCTTACGTGGTGATTCTCAGATGAGAACATAACACAGAAAAATTGAACAGTCCATCACAGCAACTTCGGAGAACAGTATCACAAAGAACAACTGATCTTAGAAAACAAAGCCCTGTATTCTTAGCCCAGTTCCAATGCCTATAGCTGTATGTCCTCTGTCATACATGTCATTTGTTTTTAAACTCTTGGGGTTGTCTCCTTAAGCTCAAATTAAGCAACAACATTAAAGCATCACTAACTTACTCTCTGGTAGTAAAGAGATAAACATTGAGATATGATGTTAAATAAGTAACTATAGTGATAAATGTAAAAACTTGAAATTTTCTGGTTTTATGCAGTCATGTGTCACTTAACAATGAGTTGCATTCTAGGAAGTATGTCAGTAGGTGATTTTATTATTGTGTGAACATCACAAATTGCACTTCGACTCACCTACTGCACCCCTGGGCGTTATGGAGCTCACTGCTCCTGGGCTATAAGCCTGTACAGCATGTTACTGTACTTACCACTATCGGCGATTATATCACAATGGTAAGTGTTTATCTAATATTAAGTGTTTATAATGGTATAACTTACCATTATAGCCCAAAGGTAAGTGTTTTAGTTTATCTGAATATATCTAAACATAGAAAAGGTACATTCAATGACATTGGGATGTCAACTGTGCACTCAGAATTGAGGTGCAGTGAGGGTAAATCTATTGCCAAGCCCCACAGACATTGATCCTGTCAGAGAAAAAAAAAATTCTCAAGGAACCACAAACGTTTCCATTTATCACAGAAACTTCAACTTCATTATAATTTTATGGGACAATCACTATAAATGCAGTTTGTTGCTCACATTGGTATGTGGTGTGTGACTCTATATCCATTGCTGTCATTTACTTCTATTTCAGTACAAGAAAATCTAAGGAACTCTCATGTTTCATTAGTAAATCTGGAATTGCATTGCTTAAAATATCACTTTCGTCTGGGGCCATCTAAGGGCTGACAACCTAACAAATGGAGTCACTGGGTAGCAATCAGTGTTTGTTTTGGTTTTACAATCTTTCTCATAATGGAACTGAAACTATAGAATGCAGCACTAAAGCAGTTATCCTTTTTCAACCTAACAGCCCATTTTCTGTCACCTCCTATAATAGCATTTTTTTCAACTGTAATGTGCAACAAATATGGTTTGGTCGATAGTGTAAGCTCCAGTCAATAATAGATTCAAAGGCAATTTTCCCTTCACTGATTTAAGTCATACTCTATCCCGCTGTGTTTTCCTCACTATTTTGTAGTTATTAAGCCTCTTCCATAATTAATGCTGTGTAAGTAAATACTTTAAACCTCAGAGACTGGTTTCAGGGACAAGAATCTTTATGTTCCTTAGAATTGGAGACTTTTTTCTTTTTCTTTATCTGGCTTTAGTGTTACTGCCTAAGAAAGGAGACTTATGTTGAGGTAATAAGAACGAATAAATAAGATCAAATTCATAAAGTGATTATACTCAACCTAAGTTTGTAACTGCACAATGTCTTATTGACTGGCTCCAAAATGAGAAAATGTTGGTATTGGTGTTAATTGGACATACATTCACAGCTTCTTGCACAGAGATGGACAAGACACTTGGACATATGATGCAGACCCTGGCCCGCAGGGTCCGTGTGTTGTGGCTGCAATGAAAAAATTCACTTGGACTACAGAAGTCCTGTGGAGAAAAATGGATGGCCTGGCCACTCTCTAAGTGAGAGAGAGAGCGCCTTGACCCCTGCCTGGACAGGCTTTTATTGCTTTACTGGGTACATTACATCAAGGATGGTCTTCATTTACTATGCATAGGTTCTCTGTAGGTGATTACCTTTTACAGAAAACAAAGGAAAGAATGTTGTTAATTACTTCAAAGACAAGGATGTTGCAGATCCAGGGAGGAAAAGTGGTTGAACTGGTTACACTCCATACTTGGGAGGTTTAGCACAGACTTTAGGAAGTTACTTTAAAGATAAGCAGTAAACATTTGTTGCCTCAATCCAGAGTGAGGGAGTTTTAGCAAAAGCAAGCCTCATAGCAGCCTAGGTACAATGCAGGCCTGATTCCCCACAGGAAAATCTATCGGGGGTGTGGGTCCTGTGTGCCAACCTCGCTCCCCGTTGGTTTTCCGAATGAGAGGCTGGGCTACATTCCCCATGTCACGTAGAATGGTTCCCTATAGACATCTGCAAGTGGAGACACAAATGCTTTAGTAAACTGTTAAGCCTGCAGTTGTTCTAGTAAGAATCACAGATACTTATTACAGAGTTCTGACTCCACCACTCTGGCCTTGGCTGGCACCACCCTAACTAATCTGGAGGTAGGAGGTGACTCACATCTCAGCTGCACTAGATATTCTACACAAAAGGTAAGAACTTCATTACAGAGGAATATGAATAACACTTTCCTCATCCAAATAATAATAGAATCCAGTAATCCAATCTTAAACTAAAAAGGCAATGCCAGAATATTAAGAATTGATTACTGCTCTTTAAGTCCAAAATGCTTAAACATTCTGGAATTCCGTATACCAAACTCCAAACTATGAATATCCTAGATTCTGTGAGCCCCTTGATAATAAAAAGTGGGTCTTATTTATCGTTTGGATGGCACTCTTTATTAATTAATATAACAAATATATGTCAAAAGTATGTGCATATCAATGTCTATGTTGGTGTAAAATTTTTTTTACTATTTCAGTTACAGTTGTCTCCATTTTCCCCCATTACTCTCCCCTCCCCTATCCACCCCCAACCACCCAACTTCATTCCTCCTCCTCCTCCCCCTTGTCTTTGTCTACTAGTCCTTTATACACGCTCCTTGACAAACCTTCCCTTTCTTTACCCTGTTATCTCCCTCCCCTCTCCCCTCTGGGTACTGTCATTTTGTTCTTTATTTCAATGTCTCTGGTTATATTTTGCATGTTTGTTGGTTTTGTTGATTAGGTTCCACTTACAGGTGAGATCATGCTATTTTGTCTTTCACCGCCTGCTATATTTCACTTAATATCATGTTCTCCAGTTCCATCCATGCTGTCAAGGGGTAGGAGTGCCTTCTTTCTTTCTGCTGCGTAGTATTCCATTGTGTAAGTGTACCATAGTTTTTGGATCCATTCATATACTAATGGGTACTTGGGTTGCTCCTAGCACTTGGCTATTATAAATTATGCTGCTATGAACATTGGGGTGCACAGGTTTTTTTTGGATTGGTTTTTCAGGGCTCTTAGTGTATAATCCCAGCAATGGAATTGCTGGGTCAAAAGGCAGTTCCATTTTCAGTTTTCTGAGGAAATTCCATATTGTTTTTCACAGTGGCTGTACCAGTCTGCATTCCCACCAACAGTGCACTAGGGTTCCCTTTTCTCCACATCCTCTCCAACACTTGTTTGTTGATTTGTTTATGATGGCCATTCTGACCCGTGTGAAGTGGTATCTCATTGTGGTTTTAATTTGCATCTCTCTGATGGCTAGTAATGCTGAGCATCTTTTCATATATTTCTGGGCCCTCCGTATGTTCTCCCTGGAGAAGAGTCTGTTCAGGTCCCTTGCCCATTTTTTATTTGGATTGTTTGTGTTCCTGGAGTGGAGTCACGTCAGTTCTTTATATATTTTGGAGATCAAACCCTTGTCCAAGGTGTCATTTGCAAATATATTTTCCCATACAGTTGGATCCCTATTCATTTTGCTGATGTTTTCTTTAGCCATTCAGGGGCTTTTATTTTGATGAGGTCCCATTTGTTTATTCTTTTCTTTTTGTCCCTTGAGGATATATATATGAAAATATTGCTGTGTGGAATATCTGAGAATTTCCTATGTTCTTCTCTAGGACTTTTATGGTGTTTGACTTATATTG
Source organism: Micronycteris hirsuta (assembly GCA_004026765.1). Classification (NCBI taxonomy): domain Eukaryota; kingdom Metazoa; phylum Chordata; class Mammalia; order Chiroptera; family Phyllostomidae; genus Micronycteris; species Micronycteris hirsuta. The sequence continues at coordinate 73,449 of PVJI01007930.1, forward strand.
AAGTCTCTTATCCACGTTGAGTTTATTCTTGTGTACAGTATGAGTTGGTGATCTAGTTTCATTTTTTTGCATGTAGTTGTCGAATTTCCTATGTTCTTCTCTAGGACTTTTATGGTGTTTGACTTATATTGAAGTCTCTTATCCACGTTGAGTTTATTCTTGTGTACAGTATAAGTTGGTGATCTAGTTTCATTTTTTTGTATGTAGTTGTCCACATCTCCCAACACCATTTGTTGAAGAGGCTATTTTTACTCCATTTATGCTTCTTTCCCCTTTGTCAAATATTAATTAACCATAGAGACTTGGATTTATTTCTGGGTTCTTTATGCTATTCCATTGATCTATGTTTATGTTCTTACACCAGTACCAGACTGTTTTGACTACTGTGGCCTTGTAATATAGTATGATATCAGGTATTTTGATCCCTCCTACTTTGTTCTTCTTTCTCAAAATTGCTGCAGGCTTTCAGGGTCACTTATGGCTCAATAAATTTTTGAAATGTTTGTTCTGTATCTGTTAAATATGTCATTGGTATTTTGATAGGAATTGGGCTGAATCTAAAAATCCTTTGGGTAGTATGGACATATTGATGATGGTTAGCCTTCCAATCCATGAACACAGTATATGCTTCCATTTATTTGTGTCTTCCATGATTTCTTTCTTCAGTGTTGTGTAGTTTTCAGAGTACAGGTCTTCTACCTCCTTGGTAAGGTTTATTCCTAGGTACTTTATTTTTATTGTCGCTATATCAAATGGGATTTTTTTCCTGGTTTGTTTCTGATATTTGTTGGTACACAAAAATGCCTTCAATTTCTGAATACTGACTTTGTATTCTGCTGTTTGGCCAAATTCACTTATTAGGTTGAATAGCGTTTTGGTGGAGTCTATAGGATTTTTTTATGTACACTATCATGTCATCTGCAAATCAAGCGAACAATGACTGTTTTGCTTCCTTTGTTCCAATTTGGATGCCTTTTATTTCTTTTTCTTATCTAATCACTATAGCTAGGACTTCTAATACTATCTTGAATAGAAGTGGTGAAAGCAGATATCCTTATCCTGTTTCTGATCTTAGTGGGAAATCTTTTAGTTTTTGTCCATTGAGTATGATGTTGGCTATAGGTTTCTCATATATGACCTTTATTATGTTGAGGTATGTTTGGTCTACTCCCACTTTGCTGAGTATTTCTAACATAAATGGGTGCTGTACCTTATCAAATGCTTTTTCCATGTTTATTGATATGATTATGTGAGTTCTGTCTTTCCTTTTCTTTATATGATGTATTATGTTTATTGATTTGCAATATTGTACCATCCTTGCATCTCTGGGATGAATCCGACTTGATCATGGTGTATGATCTTTTCAATGTATTGCTGAATCTTGTTTGCCACTATTTTGTTGAGGATATGAACATCTATGTTCTTCAGCAATATTGGCCTGTAGGTTTCGTTCCTTGTTGTGTCTTTATCTGGTTTTGAGATTAGGCTGACGCTGGACACATCCATATTTATTACTTTTTTATTTTGTAAACTATAATCCTTTGTTGTTTCTCCATCTCCTTCTTCTTTCTTCTTCTTCTCCTTTTTCTTCAAAGCCCTTTAACATTGTCTTAATACATGGTTTGGTTGTAACAAACACCTTTAGCTTTTTCTTGTCTGGGAAGCTCTTTATTTCTCCTTCAATTTTAAATAACCTTGCTCTGTTTAGTAGTTGATTGTAGGTCCTTGCTAATCATCACTTTGAATATTTCATGACAGTCTCTTCTGGCCTGAAATGTTTCTGTTGAGAAATCAGATGACTGTCTTATGGGAGCTGCCTTTTAGTTAACTAACTGCTTTTCTCTTGTGAGTCTTAAGATTCTCTCCTTGTCTTTGAGCTTTGCCTTAAAGACATTATGTTTCTTGGTGTGGGCCTGTTTTGGTTCCATCTTCTTTAAGACTCTCTGC
>PVJI01007931.1:0-74488 GCA_004026765.1 Micronycteris hirsuta
TTATTTGTAATTAAGTCCAGTTTATTAATTTTTCTTTTTTATGAATCATGCTTTTAACATCAAGTCTAATAATTCCATTTAGTCCTAGATTCCAAAGATTTTCTCATCTATTTTCCCTAAAAGTCTTATCATTTCACATTTTACTTTTAAGTGTTTGATCTGTTCTGAGTTAATTTTTTGTTAGCTATGTGACTGAGGTCAAGGTTTCTTTTATTGCCTGTTGATGTCTTATTGCTCCAGCTATAAGTTGGAAATCCACCTACCCTCCATTAAATTGCTTTTGAACCTTTGTCAAAAAATCTGTTGGTCATATTGATATGCATATATTTCTGTGTTTTCTCTTCTTACCCATTGATCTATGTGTCTATTTCTCTGTAGTATTACAATCTTTATTACTGTAGCCATATAACAAGTCTCAAAATTGGGTAGGTAAATCCTTCCCACATTTTTTTTTCTCAAAATTGATCTAGCTATTTTAGTTCCTTTGACTTTTCATATACATTTTAGAATAACCTTGTCTAGATCTACAAAAAATCTTGCTAGAATTTTGATAGGAATTGCATTATACTTGTATATCAGTTGGGGGAGACTTGATGTTGAGCCTTCCAATCTATGAACATATATCCGCTTTATTTAGATTTTTGATCATTTTATCAGTATGTGTTGTTTAACCATACCAGTCTTTATATGCTGTGTATTTCACTTTTTGAGCAAATGTAAATACCATGTTTAATTTTCTTGTCCACATCTTCAGTTGCTAGCATGTAGAAATAAATTGCCATCCTATAATTCTTTTTTTAAAATATATTTTATTGATTAAGCTACTACAATTGCCCCATTTTCCCTCCTTTATTCCTCTCTGCCCTGTACCCCTCCATTCCCTGCCCTTTAGTTTTCGTCCATGAGTCATACACATAAGTTCTTTGTCTTCTACATTTCCTATATTATTCTTAACCTTCCCCTGTCTGTTTTCTACCTACTGCTTATGCTACTTATTCTCTGTACTTTTTTCCTCCTCTCTCCCCCTCCCACTCCCCTGTTGATATCCCTCCATGTCTTATATAAATCCCTTTAGCATTTCATATAATAAAGGCTGGGTGATGATGAACTCCTTGAACTTGACCTTATCTGAGAAACACTTTATCTGTCCTTCCATTATAAATGAAACTTTTGCTGGACAGAGTATTCTTGGATGTAGGTCCTTGTCTTTCATGACTTGGTATACTTCTTTCCAGCCCCTTCTTGCCTCAAAGGTCTCTTTTGAGAAATCATCTGACAGTCTTATGGGAACTCCTTTGTGGGTGATTGTCACCTTTTCTCTTGCTGCTTCTAAGAGTCCCTCCTTATTTTTAATCTTGGGTAATGTAATTATGATGTGCCTTGGTGTGTTCCTCTTTGGGTCCAACTTCTTTGGGACTCTCTGAGCTTCCTGAAATTCCTAAAAGTCTATTTCCTTCACCAGCTTGGGGAAGTTCTCTTTCATTATTTGTTCAAATAAGTTTTCAATCCCTTGGTCTTCCTCTTCTCCTTCTGGCACCCCTATGACTCGGATGTTGGGACTTTTAAAGATGACCTGGAGGTTCCTAAGCCTCTCCTCATTTTTTTGAATTCTTGTTTCTTCATTCGTTTCTGATTGAATGTTTATTTTTCTTCCTTGTGGTCCACACCATTGATTTGAGTCCCAGTTTCCTTCCCATCACTATTGGTTCCCTGTACATTTCTCCTCATTTCTCTTAGTGTATTCTTCATTTTTTCATCTAATTTGCAACCAAATTCAACAAATCCTGTGAGCATCCTGATTACCAGTGTTTTGAACTGTGCATCTGATAGGTTGACTCTCTCCTTGTGGCTTAGTTTATTTTTTCTGGAGTTTTGATCTGCTCTTTCATTTGGGCCTTTTTTTTTCCCCTCGGTAAGCCTATTATTTTAAGGGGCAGAGCCTTAGGTGTTCACCAGGGTGGGAAAACCCACCTCGTTATGTTGTGATACTGCCTGTAGGGGTGGGGCCTGAGAGGGAATAACGCACTTGCTCTGCTCTCTGCCAGCATTTATTGATTATATTTTTCACTTAGTTTGAGATCTTTTTTTTCTTGGCATGTGATTTTTATTGAAACGTAGACATTTTTCTTATTATATTTTGATATTCTGGATCTTACCTTTTTTTCCTAACATGTATTTTAAAATAGAGATTTTAAAATAGAGGTTTTAAATAAAATTGACTGATTATTTAATTAATGCCTTTCTTAATTAGACTCTAAGTTTCATATGGGTAATGATTATGGCTGCTTTTTTTTTAAGATTTTATTTATTTTTAGAGAGAGGGGAAGGGAGGGAGACAGAGAGCGAGAGAAACATCAATGTGTGGTTGCCTCTCACATGGCCCCCACTGGGGACCTGGCCTGCAACCCAGGCATCTGCCCTGACTAGGAATCGAACCAGGACCCTTTGGTTCCCAGCCTGCGCTTAGTTCACTGAGCTACACCAGCCAGGGCTATGGCTGTGTTTTAATTATTTTATTCATTGTACCTCAAATCAATCAGCATTAATAGTAAATTCACAATAATATTTGTAGATTAAATAAGGCAGTGTAATAACATAGAAAAGGCTCTAGATTTGCAGTTAGATTTGCCACTGTATTAGAAGTGCGATCTTTATAAGTCTTTTTTTGCCTTTACTTCCTATTTTTTCATGTCGGTATATTGATACAGCATAAATCTTTGTGTGTGACACAATTGTTGCTGGTGGAAGTAGGGTTCTTCCAGTATTGCAAGGAACGCATTCCACGAGACCTACATGGGAGGATGTGGTCTGGTGATAAGAGTTATTTGCGGTGCCAAATGAAAGACAAAAGGAGTTCCCCTGGGTTTCCAATGTCCTAACTCTGTCATCCTGGTATGGAAACAGTTTCATCTTCCCATCATCAGGCCCAGAAATAGGGCCAACATCCAGACATTTTGTGCTGTGCCAAGGCTAGGTGGGGGAAGAGGAGAGAGAGAGAGGGAGAGAAAGAGAGAGGGAGCTCCTTTGTTAAACTGATTATATTATCTCAAGCTTGAGAAGGACCAGGCTCCCTTTCCAAATTAACTAATCAATTTCCCAAGCTTTTGCTGGCTTCTGATGGGTCCACCTCCTTCCCAATCCATTCCCTAGATCCTTGGGGTTGGACGTCTTATCCAATCTGATCCCTTCCCCAGGCTAGACTGACAGGTGTCCATGGTCACCATGTGGCTCCTACTGCACAGGTACTTACCTCCCCTTCATTGTTCTGTCCCTTCCTCCGGTGATCTGTGGTTGAGCAGACCTTGACTCCCCGGGCAGTATATGAAGCTATAGCTTCCTGGTAAAGCAGCAGGCTTCTCTCCCTAGTTTATTATGCTTAATAATGTCAATTCCCTTCTCTTCCTTTTTAATATCTAGCTACCTACACCAACACAATGACTTTCAATTTCTAATAGCTATTTTTTCTTCTTCTGCTTTCCCTCTTCTCTAGGAAACTGTAGTCTTGCTTTTTTTCATTTTATTTCTATTTTTGGTGACAAGCACAGTGTCCAGAACATGACAGAAAATCAATCATTATCTAATAAAATTAAATTGATATGTTTATTATTTAATGGGACTTACATGAGGTTTCTGGTGTAACATTATGTACCTAGGGAAATGTAGCTAGAATGAATCAAAAGTTACATGGAAAAAGAGTTTTGTTTAGAAAGTAAAAATCTGACTTTTCAATGGTTCATCCATGAATTAGTACAACAGGTTGAAAATAGTAAATACATTTCAAATAAAGAGTACACATGTTCACTCTGTAATAAACACTATAGAAAGTTTCAAAAACACATACATTTGGAAATATAGAAATAATTTGAACAGTGTTTAGACATTAAAATTCCTCTGAAAACAATAGATAAAAGGATTTTTTAAAGGAATCAATTTTACCTCTTACTGAGTCAGAAAAAGGGAACAAAATAAAGTAACATTCAAAACATGCCCTTGACATTGGTTATTGTAATGAAAGAGCAGGAGGAAAAGGGGATGTAGCCTTAGACTGACGTTTTCTTTAACCGATCGGATTGGTGTCATGAGCTTGTGGCACGGAATGGAGTTATTTGGGGGGTTAAAAGTGCCTATTGAGCCCTGGCTGGTGTAGCTCAGTGGATTGAGCGCGGGCTGGGAACCAAAGGGTCCTGGTTCAATTCCCAGTCAGGACACATGCCTGGGTTGTAGGCCAGGTCCCCAGTGAGGGCCATGTGAAAGGCAACCATACATTTCTGTTTCTCTCCCTCTCTGTCTCCCTCCCTTCCCCTCTCTCTAAAAATAAATAAAATCTTAAAAAAAAGTGCCTACTGAATTTTGGGCAGCATGATATCAGATGCTTCCATCTTCTGAGAAAGCCATTATTTGTGGTTGTGAGAAAGGAAGAGAAAAATCACAGGGAAATCCACAACTTTTCTGGTTCAGTTGTGTGTGAAAAAGGGGAAAATGGTGAGACAGGAGACCACCAGTGAATGTATTAAAAATGATGGTATGCATTTATCTAACATATCCTATATGCTGGGCACTGCTCTATGAGATTTACAAGTATTACATTATTTATCCTTTTATTATTGGTGTTCACATCATGATATTCGTATTAGGTATAAAAGTTACAGCATTCTCTTAGGTATATTGATACTGTCTATGCTAGCAGGTTGGAAATGGGGAGGTGTATACTCTCTGTTATGGATAGAACAGTGTTCACTCCAAAATTCATATGCTGAATTCCCAACCCCCAGTGCCTTATTTGGAAATAGGGTCCTTATGGATGTAAGTACTTAAGATGAAGTCATGCTGGAGTGGGTGGGACCTAATCCAATATGACTGGTGTCATTATACAAAGGAGAGATTTGGGCACAGAGGCTCACACAGAGAGCGTGCCATGTGAACATGAAGACAGCCATCTGCGAGCCTAGGAGAGTGAAGCCTTCCGGTGCAGGTCTCAGAAGGAACCAGCTCTGTCAGCGTGTTGGTTTCAGGGTTCTGGCCCCCAGAATAGTGAGACAGCATACATGTGTTGTTTCAGCCACCCAGTTTGTGGCACTTTGCAATGGCAGCCCTAGGAAATCAATCCTTTCCCTGGAGCACTGACCTCGGTCATTTTAGAGGTATGTATTCTTTTGAAAATATAAATAGAACAGTAGAGGCCCTCTCTAGAAATGCAAGTATCCAGAATTTACACACAATTTCAAGAGCTCACAGATGTTTTCAAGGCTATTCACAGACCCCACCCCCTCCCTAGGCCAGAGGGAGAGCGTTTGTCCTAGAGTCAATGCACCTCTCCCAACCCCTTTCTCAGGTGATGCTTCCTGAGCACACTGTCCGACCCCAAACGTTTCCCGTTACAATAACTGCGCTTCGCTGTGGGGTAGAATCTTCCAGCAGCTGCAAGAATGACTGCTCTGAAGAGCTGGTCCTGTGAAGCTCTGACTCACCTGACGGTGCTCGACAGAAATACCACAGGCCCCATGAGAGTCCCCTACTAAAGCGTGCAACTACTTTTCTTCATCCTTTCTATGTTTTCCAAAAAGTAAAGCAATCTTGTTTTGTAATTGCTATATGTAATGTATAAGGCTGAGTATAGAAATAGGTAGAGGAAGCTATTACTGTTTGGATGTGCCTTTGGGAAAGAACTTGAACTCAAAGTGACTCCTATTTATATCTAAAACAGTAATCATAATTTTGGGGGCGTAGGGTAAAAAGGAAAGCAAAAAGGCTGAGGAAGCGGTTTTCCAAAGGAAAGAAAGGCTCTTGTAGAGCAAATGAAGGAAGCCAAAAACTCGCTTTGCTTCCTTCACACTGCTCTCAGCACTGGCGCTGTTTACACGTATTCCGGATCTCACAGAGTATGTTCTATTGCACAGGCTGAGAGGCATTAGGAAGACAAACAGAAGAAACACCTGCCTACATCCTTCCCCATGTGGGTTTGTAGATTGTCTTGCTATCTAGGAGTTGGCTATCTGCTCCTGCTCAAATAATCCATGTCTCTGTTACTGTGGCTAAAATTCTCAGAAACTGTCTTCTGTTGCCATTCTCTAGCTGAAGAGAACGGTTGCCTTCACTATAGCTTTGTGTGATCCTTGAAGAACGTTCTCTGTGTTTTTTGTCATTTTTCTCTGTTACGCACTTTGAGGAAGAGATGACTTCTCTTGATATTGCCAAAACCACTCATACTGACCCATACGAGTGAGTCTATATTGTTCATCTGCCACTATTATTATCAAACAAGCTTTAAACGCAGTCTGGCAGATAACCTTGTCTGCAAGCTGAATGAGGTTTCAGAAAGCCAGTTGGCTGCCACAGGATAGAAGGATCTTTCTTTGAGATCCTTCTTCTCATGCTTCTTTCCTGTCTCTGTCCGGAATGCTCAATTATTTGTGTTTATCAAAATCTTGTTTACTCATTACCACCTAATACACATGCCACCTCCAGGGAGCCCTTATAGCTCTCTCAACCGTATAGAATTTTCACATTTTGTGATTTTTTCTTAGGTCATAGAATGCCCTTGGGCATTGTGCCTAATGTCCACCCACTAGATCGGAAGGTCCCGAGGAAAATGTCTGGCTTCGCGTACACTGTGGCCTCCCTCAGTATTTTACACAGGCTTCTTGCAGCGGGGTGCATTGGATTTTTCCCCTCTGAGGCCTTCTAATACCTGGCTCTGCTACTTAGTCTTCCTAGGTTAATCAGAAGTTAGGCTGGCTTTTGGCTTTGAGGTAGAAAGTAGTTTGGCTGGTGCAAATATGAAGAATGTAGGCAAAGGAAGAAATGGGAAATGTCAGTGACGATCACTTACTGAGAAACACGCAGTATGCAGTGAAAACGCAGTGGGAAGCTAAGAGATGGGAAAGTAGAGAATAGGAGAGTAAGTTGAGGTGGAACCTGGATGAACACAGAATAAGTTAAAGGCTATAAAATATTTAGATTAATATAGCAATTTTCTTTCAAGGAACTTGAGAGAATTATGTAGTATAGACACATGTCAATCTATTGTTTTAAACTTATATCACCAGAGACAAGCTAATACCTGGAATCAAGTAAGAAATCAGTTACTATTCATGGGATGAAGCCATGAAGAACTTGGCATTTTGGATGAAAGGTTAATTAAAGAACACTCACTTGCAGAAGGACGATAGAGAAAACAGACTGAGAGAGGAGTGGGAAACGGTGGTGAGAGCTGAGCAGATCATGAATCTTCCTGGTAAAGAGATGGACATGATGCTAGCGCAGTGCAAATGATTGGCCCCCACTTGCAATCTGTCCCTACCTGCAGCCCCGCCAACAGAACTTGATGTTCAGATATGCTGTATCTCTGCAAGCTTATCTAACGAATCTGAAAGAGGGAACTTTTTTCATTATGGCAAAAACACTTAACATTAGGTCTACTGTTCTGACAAATGTTTACACAATACAGTGTTCTTAACTATCGCCAGCATGTTGTTGCACATCAGATCTACAGAGCTTAATTATCTTGCATAGCTTGTTTGCAAGACATGCTCCCAGGCTGCTTTAAATCAAGGCAGCCACTCCTTCTGTTAGGTCTCTCGCCAGAAAAAGAAACACTCAATAATCCACAGTTAGCAACCTTAAAAATATACCAATGGTGTTCTTTTTCTCTGGGTATAATACAGAGTGGGTACGGAAGTGGGTACCGGAAGTTGTACAATTAGCAGAAAATAAGAGTGAGAGTGGAGAAGGAAAACAGCCCTGTTTACAATCATTTGTTCAGTAGATATTTATCAAAAACCAACTCCATGTCGGTAAATAGTCTCCTGGTGGGAAGCACATGGGGTGTTAGGGAATAAAAAAGGACATCTTTGCATAGAGTAATAGAAATGAGAGAAGAGGATGGTACAGGATAAGTTCTGAAAGGTGGCCAGGGCCAGACCAGGAGGGGAAAAGGATTTTGGATTTTATTCTACATGTGATGCCTAGATCCTGGAAGCTTTTGAGTAGAGTAGCGACACCACCTGAGCTAGTTTTGTCACTCTGTATCTTTCACACTGTATTCTGCTCACAGAGAATGCCGTGAGAGGCAGGAATGGAAGTCAGCTGACCTGAGAGGAAGCCAGTGCACTGGCTGAGTTATAGAAGAAGTAATGATAAAACACAAGGATGGTAGCAGGGGAGGCAGCAAAAGTGACAAATTTAGGAAATGTTTTGATATCTGTAAGGTGGCAAGATTTGCCAGTAGGTTTATTGTAGGAGGGAAGGAGAGAGAAGGCAAAGATAACTTCTGGGGTTTCAGACTTAGCAACTGAGTCAGATAGAAAAGACTGGAAGGAAGAGGTTCTGGAGGGGAGATTAAGGCTGCTGTTTTGGGCAGGTGCCTAGCAGATACCCAATGGGGATGACGAGTAAGCTGTTGGGTATGTAAGCCTGGGATTCAGAGGGAGGTCAGGGCTGGACAGATATGCTGTGTACTAGTTAGCAGAGAGACGACATTTGCATGTGGGACTAGATGAGGCCACGTGGGAGTCTTGATAGAGGCGAAAACGGAGCCTGGCATGAGTCCTGTGGCTTGTTAGCCTTTAGAGGTTAGGAAGGAAAAGAGGAGCAAGCAAATGAGGCTGCTCCTCAAGAAGGTGAGGCTGCTGAAGCAGCAGGAAAATTAAGATGGTAGATGTCAAAAACAAAACCTCGTCAGCAAGGTAGGGATAGCTGTGTCAAATATGCTGGCAGGTTGAGGATGATGAGGTCTGAGAGGGGGACCGCTGGGCGGGACAAACCTGAGTAGGTAAAAGGAGGTAAGGAAGTTGAAATAACTATTTCAACCAGTTTTTTAATTTTATTTTTCAATTGAAGTTTACATTCAGTATTAGTATTTTGTGTTAGTTTCAGGTGTACAACATAGGAGTTAAACAATCAAATACTTTACAAAGTGTTCCAGTACCCATCTGTCACCATGTATCATTATTACAGTCTTATTGAATACATTTCCTGTGCCGTACTTTACATCCTCGTGACGATTTTGTAACTACCAAGTTGCACTTCTTAATCCCTTCATCTTTTTCACCCAGTCCCCCAACCTCCTACCCCTCTGGCAACTCAATTAGTTTTCTCCATAAAGGGAAGAAAAGCAATGGAGTTGTGGGTAGAAGCAGAAACAATTCGTTTATTGTAACAGGACAGAAGATAGAATTTGAGAATGTAGATGTAGGTAGAGCTCAACTTGATAAGGAAAACAAGAGGTAATTACCTTCAGATTGCAAGAAAATAAAGAGAAAACAATTGTAGTTTTTTCAGAACGATCCATCACCGTATTTGCTGCTTGATGAAATGTTAAATTATAGAAGAATGGAAACTTCAGCAGGACTCGAGAATACTCACTTGGAGTTAAGTATTTTCATGTTTCACATTCACACATAAGTTGTTTAAACTGGTCATTTTAGTCCCTAGAAAATCTTTCTACTGAACTTTGTGCAGAAAAACATAAAAAACACAAGAACATTTAAAATGCTTTAAATTGCTGTTTGAGCATCAACCTGATCCACAATGGTACTTTGAGTACTCTCTCCAGTTCAGTTTATCTCTCTATAAGTAGAAAAAATACAACAGTGGAAAATTCAGTAATAACACATGATTCCACATAGTTATTCTTCTGAGCTGTTATGTAGTAAGCATAAACATACAAACAAAAACCAGTTTGTTCTAGTCCATATCTTCAGATTGTAATATTCAGAATTTTAATGCTGTGTTTGCCTCTGCTTTGCTGAATACAAAAGGACTAGCAATTTAGCTCTTATATGACCATTTGAATATATAAAACTGTTGTCAATGACCAGCATTTTAAGAACTCATGTTCTGCTTACATTTCTTCTAATTTTTGTATGGTAGTAAAATGCACATAACATAAAATTTACCATGTTAACCATTTTCTAATGAACAGGTCAGTGGTAAGCATATTCATATTGTACAGCCATTACCACCACCCATATCCAGAACTCTTTTCATGAAAATATAGACCACGTTATGAAGTCACATATCATTACTGAGCAGGTGCCATGCTGATATTTTCTGTGTTGTTCTAACTTTAGTATATGTGCTACCAAAGTGAGCATCAACATGCATCGTAAAGAAAATGTTTATGTGCATAAAGAATTAAAAAACTACAGAAACAGTAACTCTAAAAGGTAAGCAAAAATCCTTTGATTATCATTATTACTACTAAATAAAGGCTTAGGTCAATTTCATAGTGCTCCATATCAGAATATTGAGAGGGGGTGACTATGGTGTTTTCCCAGAAAATACCCTTTGATTCTATACTCAGAGGCAGAAGAGAGGGATAGATTATCAGATCCAAAATGATCATTGCTGTATTTTCCTAATTTATCTGGTGGAAGATGAAGCAACTGAAAAAAAAAGACTCAAACCCATGCCCTGGCTGGTATGGTTCAGTGGATTGAGTGCAGGCCTGTGAACCAAAGGGTCACCAGTTCAATTCCCAGTCAGGGCACATGCCTGGATTGTGACACAGGTCCCCAGTAGGGGGCACATGAGAGGCAACCACATATCGATGTTTTTCTCCCTCCCTTTCTCTCCCTTCCCCTCTCTCTAAAAATAAATAAAATCTTAAAAAAAAAAAAGACTGAAACCCAGATTAATTTACTTACGACGTGCAAGCCATTATGCTAAGTAATGTGCATGTGTTGTCTTGCTTAATCCAACAATAATGCAATGAGGTAATTCTCTTGTTTTCATTTTAAGGACAATAAAGCTGAGACTCAGGTATAATAAACTGCTCATGGTCTCGGAGCCAGTAAACGGTGGTGGAAGTGGTATCTAGGTTGGCCTGACACCACAGTCCTTGTTCTCAACCGCTGGGCTCCATTGCATCTATTTTGAAGTGATGGCCAACCACATCTGTCCCCAATTTTTAAAATTTATGGCCTTCCCCAATCTCTTCCAACTCATCCTGTTCTTATCAACATATCATTTTTGTTTGTGCAGAACTCCTATGCCAAACAATGATGACTCACTTCATCAAAGGTTTTGAGTTGGACTCTCACAATTATTTCTAAGTGTTTCACAAGCAAACATTTTTTCTATAGCTGTACTCGAGATTTGTAGTTTGGGGGGATGGGGGAAGATTTCATCAGTGTTCTTCAGAGCAGTTTCTTGGGATTCCTGCTCATAATTTTATGACTTCTAAAGTTGATGCCTTTGAAATGAAAACATTTCTTGAACAAAACTGCTGTGCCAGAAGACAGCATTTAGAACTCAGTCTCAGCTGTCTACAAACATCCCTGCATCTACATTCCGATCTTCACCCCTGCTGTGCTGTAAGAGATAGAACTATTTCCAGAGCTTGCCCTAATGGGGCTTTATTATTAATGCATAATCTAACTCAGGAAGCCCTCAAGTATTTGGAAGCCATTGCGAAGTAAGTTTCTGCTTGTTGCGTTTAGACTTGGCTTCGTGGGCGTCCTCTGCTGTTAGCTCTCGGGAGTTCTGCTGCAGTTAAGGGGAAAGAGTGTGATTTGGGAAGACCCCTGACCTGCCTTGATTTTGCACAATTTTTAAAAATTGCTATGATTACAGACAGTTACAATTTTAGATTCACACATGAGGAAGTAGAAATATGCGCAGTCGTGTGGATGTATTTCATGTTTGTTGTGGGGCAGGGCAAAGGGAATTGGCAAACTCTTACATCTTAGTCTAACCAGTCAATGCAGGCAGCAAAGAAACTGGTCTGGGCGAGTGTCCTGCTCCTCTCAGACTCCTTCCCACACTCCTTCCCTGAGTTTCTCCAAGTCCAGCAGACCTAACCAATGACAGGCACTACCCCACTGTAAGGTTAGATCCCCCAGGGGTAAGGTCAGATCCAAAAGGGCAGGTGGGGAGGAGGGGAGAGATAGGGAGTGACTTTTATAGCCCTTTTTCTCTTAGTCTGCTCCTCACACACTGAGTCCTGGTGCTGCTGGCTCACACACTGACAGCCAAGTACTGAGGTCTGCAGACACCGGCCTGGCCTTTCTCTTCATGTACAATTTTATAAATTCTGAGAAAACTACTTTTTATTTATTTATTATTTTAGAAAATGTGGCATATACATACAATGCAATACTATTTGGTCTTAAAAAAGAAGGAAATTCTGCAATATGCTACACTATGGATGAAACTTGAGGACATCACGCTAAGTGAAATAAGTCAGTCACAGAAAGATAAATACTGCATGATTCCAGTTATATGAGATATCTAAAATAGTCAAATTCACAGAATTAAGGAGTGGAATGGTGGTTTCCAGGGGCTAGAGGGAGGAGGAAATGGGAATTACTAATTAATAGGCATAAAGTTTCAGTGAGGCACAGTCGATCATTTATTGAATTAGGCTGCACATACCTATAGTCTACAATACTGTATCACACACTTAACAGCTTGTCAAGAAATTGTGTCTTATGTTAAGTGTTCTTGCCACAGTAAAAGAAAATAATAGCTGCTTTTCAAAATCTAGTTTTACAATGCACAGAGCCAGATTACACTTGGGTTAGGTTCAAACTTCTAAATCACATCTAGTCTCTGATCTGGCAGTTTCTCATAGTCAGAACTTAATTTAACTTTGCGGAACCAAAGAACTGAATTTCTGTGATTTCATGTGCTCTTTTAAATTTCGTTACCTAGAAAAAAGATTTGTGACTAAGTGCTATAAATAATATATGACTTAAAATCAGGGCTATTGCTAAAGGGAGCAAAGTTTAAATTCTTAAAGATACACGATATATTTCCCATGTTATCATTAGGATATGAAATACTACCGTCAAGATTGATTCTCCTATTTCATACTAACTTTCAATTATTTTCTGGAGTTTGTGTCAAATACAATTCTTGATAAAACAGGCAGTATTTCTTCAACATGAGCAGTTCTCAATGTTTTCAGCTTCTAATTTTGTTGCCTCCGTTTTCATTATAATTTGTGTTTTCTGGGCCAGAATCATTTTAAATGAACACAAAGTTTCCATTGTTTGGTGGCCTACAAAGTGAGCATGCCCAACTTACAACCATTGAAAAGCCTGGCACGGTCCGTTTTTGTTATTGCCCTTCCAGGCACCCCCTTCCCGTGTCTTCAAGCATGAGTAAACTAAGAAGCAACTCTTATTTGACCAATTTATTTAAATCAAAAGTGAGTGACTATGTTTCTCCTCGAAGGATGGCCGGATGTGCTTTTAAATTCTGAATGCTGCAACTAAATTTAGCCCGAGTGCCTTGCTTTCGGAATGCTTCCAAAATGGAACACTGTGCTTTTTGGTTGCTGCTTTTGGAGTCTCAGTAGGACTCTCAAAGGTCAAAGGAGCAAGGACTGGAGCAAAATCCATTCACTTACAATACACACAGCACAATCGAAATATAGAAACTGGCCACATAGGTCATGTGTTTCTACCAGGATGTTTGTATAATACAGAGTCCGCTTTTTGTGAGTAGCTGTTGTCTCTCAAAGGTTACACTTGTCCTACCAAGTGTTTACAGTGTTGCTATTCGTAGAGAAATAGTTTAGATTGCCAATTGTTTGCTTCATAAACTAATTTCTGAACAGAGGATGATATCAGAGTTTGATTTTTGTTGTTGTTATAAGATGAAATCTCTATCCCATATGTTTAAACTTTCTTAAGAGAGAGACGTTCTTCGTAAGGTCTCCACTCTAACACACACTTTGGAAATTAAATGGAGAGGGAACGCAGTGATGTCGGCCTCTGGAAGGCTGCCTTTGAAGGATGACATCAGATTTTTACAAAGAACACATTGAGAGTACAAACCAATTTAAAAGTCAGTTTTCCCAGAAGAGTCTGATCTAGTTGGAAATTCAGTTTTCTCAGGTACGTCCCAGTCATTTGTTTCTGCTAGTAATATGGAGATTGTTTTCATGTGTATGTGACGATACCCTACAGAAGTCAAGGGGGGCTTTTTTCTTGTTTGACTTTAGCCTTTACTGTTTTCCTTCCCTAACGATTAAGAGAGTGGCTTAATTTTAAACACTTTGCTACTTGGTTTTTCACATTCTATATTCAGCTTTCAATGTCTTTGGATCTTGAATACCTCAAAAAATTTAATAAAGTAACCTCAGAACTTTTCTTTTTGCTTCCATAATTGATTGCTAGAGCATTTAACATTCATACATGTGTTAAGATCTACCATGTCTAGACACGGGTCTAGGTGCTATGAATTTAGCAGTGAAATAAAGACAAAAATCTGCCTATGAATGAATGAATGATGCTTTTCATTCTTGTATATACCTCTATGTCTAAATTTGTCTTTTCCACAGTAAAAATTACAAATGATTTGTTTTTACCAATTTTTATCATTTTAAAGTTTGCATAACTTTGGGGGGAAATCACTATGAATTATTTTAAATCTGAGGACACAGTTGTTCATGGTTCTTCTTGGAGGTGAGAAGTGAGTCAATGCTGTTTAATGCTTTTATCACCGGGCAAGATCAGTGTTTCGTGACATGTGTCTTAGGGACCACCCACATCAGGATCCCCAAGGTAGCGGTGACAGCATCTGAGACCCACTGCACAGTGAGAATCGGGAATTTGTATTTTTAACCCAAAACCTCAGTGATCCTCATGCATGCTGCAGTTTGAGTATTAATTTCTAATGTAGACAGAGAACTGAAGAATGTGAATCTTCAATTAGAAAATGACCAAAAGCTCTTAGACAAAAAAGAGTGACCTGAAATTTAGAATCAACAGAAAACAATCAATTTAAATATCATCCAAAAAGCTATTTTTTTTCCTCAGGGAAAAGACTGTCTCTTCTTAAGGAAATACTTTTTGTGTCTGCTTGAGGAGAGAACATAAGACTATGAGAACAAATGTTAGCGAGGGACAAAGGAGAAACAAAAATGAAACAAAATTGGAGGCGTCAGAGAGGGACGCTGAGGAGAGGAGCGGGGAGCCTCGCAACCCGGGGGCTGCCGGCCACGGCGGGAAGGTGGAGACTCAGCTGAGCGTCATCTGGGATGGAAACTGCGTTCTCCTCCCCGCACAGTCCGTGCAGCCTGCTCCCCACACACAGGCCTGATGTAAGCACTTTTTATGTGGAAATCAAATGAACTCAGTGGAGGCCTGTGTTGAGGTTAAAGTGGAGCCGCCAACCATCGGAAGCCGAACAGAAAATGGAGGATTAAGAATGAGGGAGAGCCCGCTGGCTGGTGTAGCTCAGTGGATTGAGCGCGGGCTGGGAACCAGAGGGTCCCGGTTCGATTCCCAGTCGGGGCACATGCCTGGGTTGCAGGCCAGGTCCCCAGTGAGGACCATGTGAGAGGCAACCATACATTGCTCTTTCTCCGTCCCTTCTCCTCTCTCTGAAAATAAATAAATAAAATCGAGAAATCAGCCAGGAAAAGCTGGGAGAAATAGCTGGGACTGGTCAGACATGAGAGGAAATGAATCTTCCCACTGAGGGAGAAATGGGGGTTCAAGCTAACCTTAGAGAGATCCTGAGAGATAGGGTGAACTAACTGAACATTGGCCTTTCGTTTATTTACTTGTTTATGTTTGACTAGGTTTTGAGTTTATAGTTAGTAGAGCAGCATTCTTGTCTTTTTTTTTTTTTACTGTTAATCATTTTTCTACAAGTATATTTTGCACCCTGTAGGCTGCCACATATTTATTGAATTGTTTTGTGCTACAGTGAAAAGTGTGGTGGATTTTATGATCTTTAGGGATCATCCTGTGGACCTTGTAAGTTCTGAGCCCTTAAGTCTTATAGACATTTTTAGAAAATAACTCTGTCTCTGTCTTTATTTATAGAATGTCTGGGTTATTTAATATTCCTATGGAATGAAATGATCATCTCTTAAAATAACATCTATTTTTCTATGTGAAAGTATAAGATAGTTTAATTTTCTAAAGTTAGTCTAATTTTTAAGGAAGTATTTCAGACCTCATATGTGTTCTAAAGCTTATGATTATTTTAACTTTGTGAGTTAAAATTTGTGGCTAAGTTTGTTATTTTTTAATACTGAAAATAAATTTATTTTTCTATGAAGATTCTAAATATTTAGAGTAATTATACTTGGCATCTACAATTTTGTTGGAAGATGCATTGAAAAATACTCCTTGGCACCACTTAGGGATAAAGAAATAAAAGCATAAATAAGTGGGTAAGCCACAGAATGGCATTTTATCTTTGGAACTCTGCTCATAATTATAACAATAATTTCTGTGGCCCAAGAAATTCCCTTTAAACCTTTTTCTTCTGCAAGAGAGCTATTCGGTTGATCTTCTATATATTAGTTCCATGGTTTACAGCTAACACTTGAAATAGGCTATATGCACATAAGTCCATTAGAATGTATTTTTGTTTTGCTTTTATAAGACACCATCTTGTGTGTCAGGCAGCACTATTTCCGCTCTATCCCGTGGGCGCAGCCATCAGGATGGCCTCCAGGCTTCCCTCTGGACTTACTTCAATGTGGGCAGAACCTAGTGACTCATTTCTAAAGAAGAGGGTGTGGCAAAAGTGATGAGATATCACTTTCAAGATTAGGTTACAGGGAGACCGTTTTGTCACTTTGCATGCTCTTTCTTCTTCTCTCGTGGACTTGCACTGAAGGAAGCCATCCACCACGTTGTGAGCTGCCCTATGGAGAGGCCCATGTGGGAAGGAACACTGCCTTCAATAGTCAGTGAGGACCTGGTGCCTGCCAGCAGCCCTGCGGGTGGTTTAGAAGTGCACCCAGCCGAGCTTTGGTATGAGCACGCCCTGGTTTGTGCTCTGATTATAGCCTCATGGGACACCCTCGACCAGAGGCACCCAGCTAAGCTGCGCTTGGATTCCTGGGTTACAAAAAATAGATAATAAATATTCATTTTGAAAGCTGCTACATTATAGAGTAATTTGTTGTTTTGTTCATTTTAATACCACAAACTGGGTAACGTGTCAAAAGCAAAAATTTATTTCTCAGTTTTGGAGGCTGGGAGGTCCAAGCTCTGGGTGTTAGAAGATTTTGTGTCTGGTGAGAACCCACTGTTGGTTTACAGACAGCAAGGGATCTTTCTGGGTCTCTTTTATAAAGGCAGTCATTCATTCCAAAGACCTCACCTCCTAATACCATTGCATTGGGAGTTAGAAAATCAATATACTAATTTTGGGGAGATGGCAAACATTTAGTCCATAACATTTGTTTTGCAGCAATAGATAACTAATACAATGAGGAAATTGAATCCCAAAAGGGTTATATGATTTAAACAAGGAATCACATGTAAAGAATTAAAAACTCAGGATTTTCTCACCACTTGGTCAGAGAAGGGCTCTCTGAAAAGGTGGCACTAAGCAGATACCTAAATGAAGTGAGCCATGTGAACATGTGGGGAATATGTATTCAGGCAGAGAGACAGGCAAGGGCAAGTGCTTGGTCATGAGAGCACTGGAAAAGCAGCAAGACTGATGTGGACAGAGGAGAACAAACTAGAAAAGATGTGGGGGGTGAGGTCGAAGGGATAGACAGAGGCCAGATCCTGCAGAGCTTCTGGCCGTGGCAAGCATTTTGGCCTGTGTTTGAATTCTAGTTGGAAGGCAGTAGAGTATTTTAAGCAGAGACGTGATATGATCTGATGCATTTTTTTTTAAACATATTTGTGAAATGAAAAACAATAGGAGGAGTAAAGACCCAGTAGGGACTCACTGAGATTAGTGACTTGTCTAGGTGAGTGGCTGTGATGGCCTGGACTAGAGAGTAAGACAGAGTGGTAATAAGGGATGGATTTGGATATATCTAAAGGCAGAACTAACAATAATTGCTGATGGATTGATGAGGAACAGCTCTACCAGAAAGTGAAATGTCAAAGATTATTCATCTGTTTTTCTGAACTGTTTTTGGAATTACAGTTTTATTTAATGAATTGGAAGATATTAGGAGAGGGGCAAATTTGGAGGGTATCTGGAAAATACAGAGTGTCAAAAACGCCATTCACTATATGAATCCATGGCTTACGAAGAGACGCTGGAACAGGACTCACATTTCATAATCACCGATGTGGAGATGCTGTTTAACGTCATGGATCTGGATGGTGTTACTTAGAAAGTGAGCGCAGATAGAGATGGTATAAGAAAACAGAGTCCTGGAATATTCTATTTAGAGATTAGGTAAATGAAGACGTTTCATCAAAGACCAGGAATGTAGTGGTCAGTTGAGTAGAAGAAAGATGAGGAAAATGTGGTGTTAAGAAAGTCATATAAGGAGAGTATTTTAAGAAGGATGGAGTGATCACTATCTCAAATGTCACTGGCAAGAAGAGGAGACATCCACCAGAGTGGATTGGGGGTAGAGAGGGAAAGAAAGCTGATTGAATGAAGTCAAGGGGACCATGGAAGCTGAGAAGCATGAGAAAGTAAAAAGAGCATCTATTTGTGGAAAAGATTCTATAGAAGATGCAAAGAAAATGGCCAGTAGAGAGGAATATGGGCATCTAGGGAGGGATTTTTTGTTAGGAAAGGCTATAACATGTTTGTATAATGGGAATAAACAGTAAAAAGGAAGATAGTATTGATTCAGGAAAAAGAGAGAATAATTGCAACAATCAAAAATCTTTGAAAAGAAGGGACTGAGGTTTGGTGCACAATTAGAATGGGTGGGCTGAGACAGGAAGCAGGATAGTTCAATCGTTTTAACAGGAGGAAGTCAGAATACATGGAGGCAAATGGGGTGCTTGGGAATTGGGATAGTTTTTATTTCTGGTTGCTTTTATTGACATCTTGTCAAGAAGTATGCAGTTTCGGAGCACAGGTTTCACTATGACCGGAGTGCAAGCTGAGTTTTGACCACTGAAACGTAACGGATTGGAAATTGTGCCTGTAACCGAATCAGATGACCACTTTCCATTCAAGGCACTCGGGCATTAGAGAAGACTTGGCCCCAAGGCACATCTAAAGACATAACACAGGTCTGGCGTTCTCTTTGGGTTTCAAACAGGTGGCCATATGAATTTTCATTTGCTTTTGCCCTAGCAAGGTGGTGTAAGTTAGGTTTTGTTCTCCTTGCATTATCCTTTTGACCAGCTTTCTTGGGAGACACCAGAGAACTCACCTAGCATTTCACATGTTACAATTGCTGTTTTTCTAAGAATGGGTATGTATGTGTGTACACACACATACAATTGTAACATGTAATTGTGTGTACATACAATCATATGTACACACACAATTGAAAAATAACAATTTATATTTGACTTTGTTGTGTATGAATGTGCATAGCTTCAGTAATATGCAGAGATTATGTAAGTTTGGATATTGATTGAGATCCCCAGGGAGTTCAACAGGGGCACTTCTATTTTGCAATTTGCATTATTGCTTTATTAACATGAAGCTCTCATCTTCTTCCCAAAGGTTTTTCATTCTTTAGATCTGTCCCACTAGGTAGTCTACAGCTGAACACATTCCAGGAGAGCTCTTTGTACACTT
This sequence comes from Micronycteris hirsuta, assembly GCA_004026765.1. Classification (NCBI taxonomy): domain Eukaryota; kingdom Metazoa; phylum Chordata; class Mammalia; order Chiroptera; family Phyllostomidae; genus Micronycteris; species Micronycteris hirsuta. Next base: position 19,435 of record PVJI01007931.1, read on the forward strand.
GATTTGTTCATATGCTTTGTTTCTGGGAGGAAAAAATAAATAAAAGCTCATCTGGTAATTTTGAGCCTTTTCTATCTTAAAGGAAGAAATTATATGCTAAAATTTCAATAAGCAATACCAAAATACATTTCCCTTTTGATAAGTGTAACTGTCTTTCTCAGATTTCAGAAACAAGGCTTTAAACATATTTATGTTTAACATATTTAGTATAAATGGTGTGAAATGCTTGTTCTTCTTGTAGGGTATGATTCAGATTTCAAATAAGACATCTTAAAGGCCCACAGATCAACTTCCTCAATGAAGCATTCATGTAAACCATGGATTTTAAAAATAAATATATTTGGGGGGAATAAAATGAATGATATTTGAGAAGTTACTGCTTTTTGGAGCAGACATTGTTTACGTTAAATGCAGTTTAAGCATACTTTCCCAACACCTTACCAACTAAGATCACTCACCCTGCTCACCCTCCCTTGATCGTCTACATTTAATCCATCCCGAAGGAATAGTAGCCCTCCTGCAAGCGGTTGGTTGCACAGTAGGCATTTTACACTGAAAATGTACGTTATTTTTCTCTGTGTGGTTTGAGAAACATTATATCATGATGGGAACTGGAATAATTCCAGCTTCAAGAGAGTCTTTTAGAATTCCCAATTGTCCTTAATTACAATTTATTCCCACTTGGAAATGGAAGTATTATAACCTATAAACTGTTAAGGAATAAAAAGGGGCTAAACAGTCACTAGGTTGGGAATTAATAAAGAGATGTATGTTATTTGGACTTTTCCTCATTATAGAAAGACAAAGAATTTTTTCATTACTTTCGCGTGGTTAATTTATTATGTTCAAGCTGGAGCCTAAACTCCTGTAACACAAAGTTAGCAGGCTCTTGGAAACCCTTTCTGAATTGCTCAAAATCAATACTGGTTCTTCCCACCTATCCTCTTAATTTATAGTATGTCTCTCAGATGCATTAAAACAAAGAAAGACACTAACCTTCTTTTCATTTCCATTGGTACAAGTAAAAAAATAAGTTACTCCTATAACTAGGAGTAGTTATAAATGAATTCTGTGTGTGAAAACTCCAAAACTGATTTAAAATACACTTGGATGTCACTCAGCATTGCCATGCAGCTCTTTTAGACTGAAAATGACACATTTATTTATACAGATATTTAGATAGTAATGGAAGAAGTTTTAAAGACTTGTTTTCTAAACTAGCGGCCAACTCCATAGGTTTGATGACTGCTCATAAACTAATCTGTTTGCATCTGTTTTCTGTTGAAATAATTAAAATTGGAAGTGGTAATAATATATTAATATTTAACATTATACCTGTTTTGGTCATATTTGCTCATAGATAGAAGACTAATTATTTTTTCAATCAGAATTATTGCATTCAGATCATTGGGAATAAATTAATTCATGGCTTCCCTATCTTTTTCTATGATAAGAGAGTAATGGAAAATTTGGGAAATTAATTTCAGCATTCTCTGCTGTTTCATGTTGGTAATGCATCCAGTTTAGTCTGGGGGAAAATTCAAACCATAGTTGAAAGGAAACTAGGTTTGGGGAGGAATGAAAAAAAAAGGTGCTATGTACACCAAGTCCAAGGAATGAGGCAAGGCCAAGAATGGGAAAAAATATATAATGAAGTCAGAAAGAGAAAGTGGGAATGTAGTTTAAAGAAATTAAACTGTGGTTTAATTCCAGTACAGTGGTTTACAACTAAAGTCAACCATTTTCAGACACGGCCAGCATTACCCTGAAGTGATGGTGGCCCATCAAAGTGTGAATGGCGATTATAACATCACAGACTTACAATCACAGGTATTGTGAAAGTAAGACACAAACCTTCATGGCCTTCACTCCTTACCCATAATAGCTATAGTTCCTTCAGTACTTATTTTTTCTTGGTATATGATAGCTAAACAGTTGAGGGACCATATATGCCAGTTCCCCCGACACTGTCCTAGTCAATGTCTACCACTCTGTGTAGGTGTGAAAAGCACCCCTTTTCACTCTCCTTAGTGTTCTAGTTTGGACAATGAACTTTGCAGTCACTCTAGCTAAGACCCAACACAAAAGAAGGTATGATCACTTTAATCCTTGTGGATTATTACCTTACACTTTTATACCTACAAAGCCTGATGAAATCCACAGAGGAAGAGAAGATTTATTTGATCATTCCTTCTTTGGAGGATGACAAGATGTGTGGAGAAGGTACAAGATATTGTATTCTTAGAGAATTAAAAAAAAAAGAACTTTGATGCAGAAATTTTTTGTTTAAGTATTCAGGTCATTAAAGATCCTCAGCCTACTGAGGATAAGGTTAAGAAAATTGAGGGGAAGGTTAAGAAAATTGACATAAAGGTAAATTACTCATTTCCATTTCACAAGGCTTTTTCTTGAGATGTTATTTAATTCTTTTGGGGGAACATAGTCATTTGTTTGAACTTTGCTTGACTCTGTGTTGGTTTCTACACATTGGATGAAACAGCCATCTCTTCCCGTCTTGCACGAGTGGCTCCGTGTAGGAGATGAACCTTATCATTCCACCCTGCCCTAGCTCTTGGTTGTCTCTCACACCTTTGTGATGGTCAGGGAGGCCTATTTTATTTTTAGTGGCTCTCAGTAGCTAAGGGTGTGTCAAACCTGTCACTGTCCTGAAGTGGGAGTATCTCAGGCAGCACCTAGATTCAGGCTGGTTGGAAACCAGACCCTCAGGCAGCAGCTTTTAAAACATGCAAATATACAGGGTGGGGCAAAAGTAGCTTTACAGTTGTGAGTACATGCAATAGTTTATTATTTTCCATATGAACAACTGCAAAACTACTTTTGCCCCACCCTGCATATATAGTCTTGTTGGACCATAAACCTAAGCCTTGCTGGCCACCAAAGCCAGGTGATCTGGAGGTGTCCCCAGGATGGCAGCTGCAAAAAAAAAAAAAAAAAGAACTCCAGACACATGAAAAAGCTTCCTTCCAGGAAACACTGACACTCTGGAGCCCAGCACAGGGAGGCAAAAAGATGGCCCCCAAGGCTGGAATGAGGTATGGAAACTACTGGAAGAAAGAAAAAAAAGAGAGAGAGAGAGAGAGAGAAGAGAGAGAGAGACAGAGAAGAGAGGAGAGAGAGAGAGCGCACCCTGCTCTTGGGCAAGAACTCAAAGATAGCACCTGTAGGCTGGAACCAGACAGAGGCAGTGTAAAAATGCTGCCCAAGAGAAAAAAGGTGTCGGGGGGAGTGGAGGGGAAAGTCCAGAGTTAAAAAAATTTAAAAAAAGATGGCGCCCTTGACTAGAGCAAGGCAGAGGGAGAGCACAAGGATGGTATATACTCCAGCCAGCAGGCCCCAGGATGTGTGCCTGCTCTCAGGCCTGAGTCTGTCAGCTTAGCAAATGAGCTTCATTCACAGGAAGTCTGGGCACCTGTCCTTCGGCTTCCCACTGAGCCCAGGAGCAGGTAAGTCAGAGCATGCACACCCAAGGGTCCTTTCTCAGATTACCATAGCTTTGTGGGCTCATGAACATGACTCCGTTGGTTTCAAAAGCTAGATGTTTTAGGGGCTCATCTCAGGTGCAGGTTTTAAAAGCTAGAGTGCCTGATATGGCATTCAGACCCTTAGCTCCTTAGGGAGAAACTCCGAGTTGTGAGTTCCCTCAGTGTTGTGAGCTGCCCCTGGCCAGGCATGGAGTTAAAGATGAGATTGTGGCCCAGCCTCTCCTGCCTGCTTCAATATGGGCCTTCTCTTGTTTGTTTGATGCCTAGGAGACTCTCAGGCAGTTTTTAGGTTTTACAGAGGAGGTTTTTCCATATTTAGCAGGTTGGTTGTGTCCATGAGAAGAGAGGCATGCACCAGCCAGCCTCCTGTGTCTTGAATCATAACTCATAGATATAGAGAAATATTGACATGTCTGGTCATTCTGAAAGGTTGAATAGAAACTTAGGGCCAGATGAAACATAGCACAGGCTATAAATGAATCTTTGAAATAAATAAGAAATGGTTAAGTTACTATTACAGTGTGGCCCTTTATTATCTGTAAGGTGTTCTTTATTCAAGAGCTGGTCATGCCAAAACCAGTTGTCAGATCTTGAAAGGAAGACTTCTTTAGGCTTAAAAATTGATAGGTAAATAAAACATTCATTGGTCTTTGAATTTGAACGTTGAAATTAATTTATCACTTCTCATTTTACTATTTGGTGTGAAGTCCATGTTCTAAGGGATGTGGAAAAGGCAGTAAACTATTCAAGTGACGTGGGGTCTGCATGTGGGGACTGAAACTGCAGAGATGCATGAGAATCACTTGATCACTTGGGTGTTTAGTGATGCAGTTAATGTCATTCATTGTGAGCATTTCTGTAATTAGAAGATGAAAAGTGATTAGTAAGTGGAACTAATTTGGAAGGAATTTGTTAAAAGTTTGTGCATGGTTAAGTGTTAAATAGACTATTTGAGTTCTACAATTAATGTTTTTATGAATAATATGTGAGTTCTTTTTAAAGGAATCAAGGCTCTTTTGTCCCTACTCTTCCCTAACCTAATTTACGCTCTTGATTTCCTTACTTCCCATTTTCTATTCAGCCCACGGCAATCTGGCCTTGTGCCCATAATGCTACAGATACACTGAAATTGCTCTCACAGGTCATTGTGACCTTCAGTCGTATATTGGACTTCGTTTTTGCGTTTGACTTCGAGTTAATTTTCTCCCTGAAATACTACAGTCCCTGCAAGTCCTGATATCATCTCCTCCTAGTTCTCTATAACCAGCTCTTTTTTCCTTCCGGGATTCCTCTTTTTCTGCCTATTCCATCTGACGGCATTCCTACAACTCTGTTCCTGTTATGCATCTCCTTCAGTCTTTGTGTGCTCTCTTCTTAAGTCATTTATTCTCATGGCTTAAATTTCCCTCTGTATGTTGATTACTTCCAAATCTATGGTTGTCAGATGGATGGCTCTGAGGTATGGCCCTATTTCCCTAGCTGCCTTCAAGGTATCTCTGTATAAATGTCCCCAGGCACCTGCCCCTCTACATGCCTCACACTGAATTCATCCTATTATTTTTTTCAAACCTTACTCTTCCCATATTCTCCAACTCAGTTCAAAAGAGAAAACAAACACAGAATAGAAATACTGGGAACTGAAAATGCAAAGAACATAAGTCAGGCTATTGATCTCTACCCAATGTTACATTTTTAAAAAGGCAAAAGTACTTTATCATGAAGTAGGTAATCAAATGCCATGACAAAAATAAAACTCCTAAACATTAGCCATTTTTTCATGCTTTGGAATAGAAGGTTTGAACATTAAGTAGAAAAGTCGTGGATATTGCTAGGTCCTTGGACCTCTTGAACAGGTAAGGAAGCTGAGGATATGGAAGCCATGGCATATCTGGGTAAGACAGATGGACAATGACTTGGATGCTCCAGATTCGTCTCATTTCTCACTGCATTAATGGGCAAGGTGACATATACTAAAGTATCGTTAAAGAGCAGTGATTTTTGAATTTAGAAGCCTTTTACACTCCTGAAAATTATTGAGGACCTCAATGAACTTTTCTCATATGGGTTATGTCTCTTGATCTTTACTATATAGGAAATTACAACTAAGACATTTTAAAAACACGCACGTTAAATCCATTTAAAAATAATAAACTACTATATATTAACACAAATAACATATGGTTATAAAATTATGCAGTCTGGCAGAAGTAAGTCTTACCTGAGTGTGGTTGGTAGGGTACGTGAATGTCTTACACAAGATGGACAGCAATTTGAACATTTCACCTAAAATGTCATATGGTGTGCTTAAGAGTGATATTGTTATGTTACAGAATTATGTGCTTATGATTTTGTAATAGAAGATTTTGTAATAAAAAAGGGTGTTATTTGTGCTGGACCCTGTATTTTCCAAAACAATAAAATATTAACGAAAAGAGTGACATTGTGTTGTACATTGTTGTGACTATCTTAATGTCTGATTTAATAGAAGATATCTGAATTCTCATATCTCCTGCATTTAAGCTCTTGGAATGTCACGCAGCCTCTGAAAAATTTAACTGTACCTTTATGAGAGAAGAGCAACAACAACAAAAAGGCAAATGATGTCTTAAACTTAGAAGGAAAATGGTGTTGATCTCTCCAACTCCCTGAATGTACCTGTGGTTTCCCAGGGTTTCCAGGATGATTCTTCAAGTCATGCAAGTATAATTGAAAGTCTTATTCTTTCAAAGAACCATTGAATCCTGTTTCTGCAGTAATGTTCCATGACCATTTTGGACAATTTAACTATTTTGGCCCTCCTTTTCTTTATAGATAATGTGGGGATTATAATTTCTACAGCATAGACTGTGAAAAGCATGGACTCTAATACTAAAAGGTTTTGTCACTTAGTAGCTGCTGACACTGGGAAAGTTAATTAATCTTCCTCTGCTTGAAAAGTAATGACAATAACACTCTACACCATACCATTGTGAAAAGGATTAAATATGTTAATATTTGTAAAATTCTTATAAAACCACAAAGTAATGGTTGTATTTATTAAAGGCACTGAACAAAACAAATATTGTATTTAAAACAATTATTATATACAAATATATTTATATTAGTTTTAGGATTAAAAATAATACAGTTTACCAAGGTATAAGAAGAATATCAAGTGTATTGTATATGTTTCAACAGAGTCTTAGGAACAATGATTATAGTGTCAAATACTTTCCACATACTATTTGGTGCCCACAACCTGATTAAAAGAATTATGTATAACAGAATTAAGAGAGAGCTATGCAGTTCTGAAAATATTTAGTTTGTTGATAGATTATTCTACTAATGTATTGGAAAACTCAGTTTCTATGAGACTTAACATTTTCCTTACCCCAAATTTGCAACTCAGGATAATAAAATAGAGTGCTGGGATAAATATGTGCCACATTTCACAATGGAAGTATGAGCAACTAACGAATAATTTTATTCTCTCTTCTTTTCTCCCCTATTTTTTAATTTCAGGAGTTGGGCCACAACACCTCAGGGTCACAAACCTTTTTCCTAACAAATAGTGAATATCTAAATGTCTTGAGGAACTTATTTGTTATTTTCACCATTTCATATATTGATGTTAGCATACTGTAATATTCCATTTGATAAAAGATTTACAGCTATCCATCTTTAAGCAGATTCTGCTGACTCCAAGTCTTTACTTGAGTTCTAACTCCTGCCTTTTGTTCGTTGTGGCATTTTGACTTTCCTCCTCTGTGGGTGTTGATACAACAAAGATGGAAAAGTCAGGGTGCCTTTTTGTGTGGATGCTGCGCCCCACCCACCGGCATCTTCTAGTGCAGCTGGTTCCATCCTGTTGCCTTTCCTACTACTGCTCTGCATAGAGTTTCATCCTTCCCACCCAAAGGGGAATGTTTCTCTTTAAAATGTGGTGCCCCGATTCAGTCAACACTAGGGGATTGGGCTCTGTCTGGTGATAGCTCATTTAACCCCCAAATGGAAACCTTGCTTTCATGGTTACAGTGACTCAAACGGGACCTACACACAGCGGGTGTTCAGTAAATGCCTACACTCTTTTCAAGTACTTGAGGTATTATTCCCGATGGAAGAGATAATTCTGTATCATTCTTGGGGATTCATCCAGAGTAGGTTATTTGTCCATCGATTTATCCCTGACTTTAGGGGAGTATCCTGCTATTTGAGGAGTCGGAATGGTCTTCTTTACAAGTCAAAATCTTGGGGACAGAGATTGGACGCAGTCAAATGCTCTTTGCATATGTCTTCTGAGAAAAAGAAATCTATGCATGAAGTTTTTTTATTATCTCTATTTTATAGATAAGGAACTTCTATTAGAGATTGCTTCTCCTAAGGTTATTTAGCTAATACTTACAGACCTAAGATCTGACTCAGAGATTTGAATTCAACTCCTGTCTACATTTCTTCCAAATGCACAATTTTATTGCAATAATAAATTTTGGAGCCCTGGCTGGTATAGCTCAGTGGATCGAGCGTGGCTGGGAACCAAAGGGTCCCAGTTCGATTCCCAGTCAGGGCACATGCCTGGGTTGTGGGCCAGGTCCCCAGTGGGGGCCATGTAGGAGGCAACCATACATTGCTGTTTCTCTCCCTCCCTTTCTCCCTCCCTTCCCCTCTCTCTAAAAATAAATAAAATTTAAAAAAATAAATAAATAAAAATAGATAAATTTTGGAGTTGGTGCCTAAGTATTAAAAGAATTACTTCCAATTTTAAACATTCATGACTTTTTAATTTCATATTCTATAATCGAAATTAGTTCAATATAAGCAAATCTATAAGCTGGAAACTCTGTATTTCAAATCTGTTAAAATGAAATAAAATCAGCCCAGCTGCTTTACCTGAAGGGCTCTCACTAAGGGAGCATAAGCTCATATAATAAATCCTCCCAGGAGTTTGGGGATATAGTTCAACATGAATGTTTAAATTATTATGTTATTTTCCTGATGTGTCTTTGATTTTTTGAATACTATATTAAACCATAAATAAATTAGTTAAATCTAGAAAAGCAATTAGAAGAAAACAAATATAAATTAATGAACATTTTTATGATGAATAAATGAGAAAATGCATTAACTCAAAGACAATGGAAATGAGTGATACAAGTGTCAATGAATAAGTAAAGGTAGATCTTAGGGAAACTATGGATCAATTTTGTGATCATTCATCTTAAAAGAAGGTATTAATCAACTTAAAATTCTAGGCAGAAAAATAATTTCTTCTAGTTTTGAATTGAAAACCTTATCATTTTAAGAAGGGTGGAGCAATAGAACAAGCTCTTAGAGAAAAGAAGAAATCCTACAATGTAAAATCCTTGAAGTCAGGTTAATGGATGAATTAATATTGATGACATCAATCCTATAATGCGGGAGAGTCGCTTAACTGACTGGGGAACATTACTGCTTCATATTATGTTCATCTGCTTGGAAATAATACTTTGGAGGAGTCTGGGTACCTTGAAATACATTAATTTTTGCCTTTTTAAATCATTCAAAATAAAAGGTGTTGCCAGAAACTCATCAAGTCAGTCAATGGATGAAAAAGTTTTGATTCTGCTTCCTTTTAAATTCTCAAACTATACATACTTCACCCTAATTAAGTAGTAGGGACTTTTGTAATACTGTTTCAAATTTTGTGTCTTATGAGTAATAGCTAAAGGATGATTTTCATATTTACTAATAATATTTTGCCACAGATTTCTACTTTTAAAAAATAATTTGAAATGTAGTTTGCAAAATAAAGATATACCTTTCTTGGTGCAAAAGACAAATTCCTGAAAGAAGACATGTAAACTCAGTTTCTGGCTTAAAATGGCTTCTTGGCTAGCATTCTCTCAAATTTCCACCAAAAATGCCTATGAAATCAAAGAAAAAGTTAAAGGAAAGTAAAGCTTTGTAGAGTTGACTTTGGGACATGTGGTAAAAAAAAGGAAAAAAACACCCAATGGTTTCAAACTGCAAGAATGTTGTAAAGATAATACAAAGAACACACATCCTTTGTCCAAATTCAACTTTCTCAAATTGTTTCAGTCAGATCCACCATAACAAAAGAATTCAATCTGTCTTATGCGACACCTGGTTGCTATGTCCTTTTAGTCTTTTTCCTAAAGAACAATTGCTCACTTTCCCTTATTTTCATGACCTTGACATATTTTTAGGACCCCGGTCAGTTGTTCTCTTTGTTACCTCTCAGCTTGGGTTTGTCTAATATTTCCTCATGACGAGATGCAGATTACGTAATTTTGGCTGGAACGTCACAGAGCTGCATCTTCATCAGGTGATACACAATGTCAATGGTCATTTCCAGTGGTTTTAATTTTGATCACTTGATTAAGGTAGTACCTCTGACAGATTTTACCACTGTAAAGCTACTTCTATTCCCCTCTGTAATTATGTTGTTTTTTGGGGGGAAGATATTTTGAGACTATGCAAAAAGTCTTATTTCTGACCTCACTCTCACCCATTACTTTTAGCACCCATTAATATTTTATGGATGGTTTAATGATTACTCTGATAGTGCCAAATAGCAATGTTCTGATTTCATTGTTATTTCTTCATATTAGATGACATACTGTGGTAAGAAAGGGCTTTCTTTTCTTACTTATTTATTCATTTGTTGAGTGATGTCAATGTGTACTTACGGATTTTTATTTTTCTCAAAGTGCTATGTTTCATTAATTATATAATAAAATAAAAATAACTAAAAATAGAAAATAAAATGAATTACATAGATTTAGATTTGTACCCAGTAGTAACATAGCCTCATAGAAAGCAGCTGTTCCAAGTGACCCTAAAATATAGTAATGTGACTATTCAGTCCTAGTCAAACATCTTAAGGTCAAAAAGAACATCTCCCCAAAATTAAATATTTTAATATATTTGTATTGTTGATGGTAGTATTGCTGTTGTGATGGCTACAGTGTATGGAATATGAAATAAAGCAAGTAAGTATTTCCAACTCTGTCCACTGAAAAGGCTAAGGAAACAATGCCAGTGCAATAGCAAGGAGCATTGCAAATGCCGTTTACACTTAAAATAAATCAGAGCTTGTTCTAGAATTAGTGATTCCAAGGAAATGTCTACTGTGAACTTTAGACAACTTGTCATATCAGAAGGCAAGAATCACTACAAAGGTCATGTCCAAAGGAATCAGAAGCCATTGGGATACCAAAATAGCAAAGCAGATGGGAGGGATTTGGAGATGTAGAAGTAAACCAGAATGGCACATTGGACTCTAGGAGGTTTAATTCTGACTTACTAATTACTCTAGAGAGGAGCACAGACCTGAAGAATCTGTTTATGTTAGAAATTATAGATTTTCCTGCATTTCACTGAGTCTGAACACTAACATAGTTCATTTGAGCATACTAAATGAGTGCATGATTTAGACATTGGAAACTGGATTAAGTTTGTCCCACTATACCCAATTTTACATATCACTGTAATCTGAGAGGAATCTACAGTCTTATAACAGGAGAGTAAACAAAGCAAAAGAAAATCAAGTACTTGTTTCCTAGCAAATAACAAATCCTGAAACCTTTTTCTCATTCCAAGATGGTTAAATAAAAATATTCAAAATGGGGGCTACAGTGAAACAGAGATGATGAGAATGTCATCCAGAACAAGCAAAGTCAGAAAATAACTCTGGGAATAACTTGCTAAAGGAGCCCAGAGAAAAGTGTTTTTCAACATTACTGACGTTTGAGGAAGCATGTATTCTGTACTTGTGTTCTCTGTATGTGGTCATTTAAATTGAAATTAAAGAAAAATAAATATTAATGTCCTTGGCCTCACTAGTCACCTTTCAATTTCACTAGTCACATATGGCCACGTGTGGTTAGTGGCTTCTGTGTGGGATGGAGCAGACAGCGCCGCTCTGCGCAAAAGCACACGAAGTAATTTGGAGGTAAGAGTTTTGAATAAAGAGTCAAATGAATAAAAAAAATAAGTGCTGTAAGGAAACCAAAAGAATGCTTGAATAATTAAAATCAGTATTCCAAACAATAGAAAGTAAAATTGGGATTGTAGGGGACTAAATTCAGGATACAGCAAATGAATTACAGCATTTCCATTTAAATGGAGAGAAAAAACAAGACGTGGACATAACATACGGTTTTGTATGCCTGTGTATGTATGTATACGTGTGAATATACATATGCACACAAAGAAACATAGATACAACATAAATATAAAGAGCAGAGAGGCCCTGTCCAGGTAGCTCATTTGGTTAGAGTATCATCCCAAGATTGTGGGTTCGATCCCAGACCAGTGAGTGCAGAAATGGGTGGATCAACAAATCGATGTTTTCCTCTGTCTCTCCCTTCCCCCTCTTTAAAATCACAATAATAAAGTATATATATATATATATATATATATATATATATATATATATAGTGTGTGTGTATATATATATAAAAGTATATATATACTTTATAAGTGTATGCTTTATATACATAAGTGTAAGTATACTTTAAGTATTTATACTTTAATTTATTGATTATTTATATATACTTTAATTTATTGATTAAATTTTAGGTTTTCCTATAGAAGACACATTAACAATTAGAAAACAAATATCAAGCTGAAGGAAGAGATTGAGAGGTTTTACCACATATGAAGCAAAATAAATGAAAATAAATTTACCCTATGACACATTTATGAATTAAAAGAACAGATAAAAAACTCACGGACATGGACAACAGTGTGGTGACTGTCAAGGGGTTGGGGTAGAGGGAGGGGAGGAGGGTGTAGGGGTAAGTGGTGATGGATGGAGATTTGACTTGCGGTGGTGGGCACACAGCACAGTGTACAGATAACGTGTGGTAGAATTGTGCACCCGAAACCTGTATAATTTTGTAAACCAGTGTCACTCCAATAAACTCCATGAACAAGAGTAAAGTAAAATGTGAATCCAATCACAAAAAAGAGCAATTTAAAATTCCTACAAGCATTAGAGGAGAAAATTATGTTACCAGTATAATATGGTAGAAAACTTCTGCTCATCACAATTCTTAGGGTGTTTTCTCCTCTTTTGAAGAACACTTTTGATCAGTAACCCCTCCCCTAAAATTTGTCTTCTGTCCTTAATAAATCCTAACATTGTCTCTTTTCTTCTCTTTCTCTGTGTCTCTCACTTTTCCCTCTCATTTTCAGGAATATTAACAAACTTCCTTTGCTTGTGTCTCTTCCCCTTGTAAGGACCATCCATATACTGCTCTTCACGGTATTGGTAGAGGAAGTATCTGACATACTCCTTGTATGTGCACGAAAGCTGGGCAGCCAAGGGTGGGGATACTGTGTGAGCACTGAAGGAATGAAAATGGAATTAAAAATAAGTTTTTGATAATATGCTTACAATGCTGTATGAACAGATTAAGGTTTATTTTGCAGTTACGAGGGTATAAAATATGGTCACACTCAAAGTTATTCTCCTACTAAGCACATGATAGGTCTGTATTTCTCTATTCCTCCAGCTCCTTCAAAGGATGCCTGACCTAGGAGATTTTTTGGCCAATGCAATGTCAGTGGAAAAGATGTGTTCTGCTCCCAGATAGAAACTTTAACAACTGGCACAGGCTACACTACACTCTCCTCTTCCTGCTCTGGCGGCGTGGGAGCTGTATCTCCACCAGCACGACCCAAATGACATATGCTGTGAGCCACACATGGAATGTAAAATATTCTAGTAGCCAAACTATAAAAGGAACAAGTGACATTACTTTTTATAAATTTTTTTAAGATTTTATTTATTTATTTTTAGAAAGGGGAAGGGAGGGAGAAGGAGACAGAGAGAAACATCTATGTGTGGTTGCCTCTCACGTGGCCCCCACTGGGGACCTGGCCTGTAACCCAGGCATGTGCCCTGACAGGGAATCGAACCTGCAACCCTTCGGTTCACAGCCCGCGCTCAATCCACTGAGCTACACCAGCCAGGGCAAGGTGACGTTACTTTTAATAATATATTTTATTTAGCTAATGTATTTGAAATACTATTTCAACATTAATCAATGTGATCGTTATTAAGGATATATTTATACATTTCTGAGGCCATCGGTGTCTGACATGTATTTCACATTCATAGCACATATTAATGTGCTATACATGTGCTACGAACTAGTCACGCTTCAGGTGTTTGATAACTACACGGCTCATGGCTTCTGTATAGCATAATGCAGATCTAGACAGAACCTCAGCCAACCTGAGTCCTTAGAAATCATAAAGAACAGAGCTCCTGACTGACCTGTATTGAATGCAAAATGTGAGATATAAACTTTGGTTGGTTGCAACTATTGAAATTAAGAGTTCCTTGTTAGCCTGGAACTGTCTTGCTTATCCTTGTCCTAATGGATACAATTTACATGTGTGAAAAGCACTTTTAAAAAATGAAATATTTTATATATTTGGATTTTTTAAAGTTTTCTACCATAAATATGTCAATAGGTGAAGAAAAAGTCAAAACGATTTAAATACCAAATCTTATTTTCCAGAGGATGGTTTATTTTTCAGATATTGTCTTCTGATAATGATAAGGATAAAAATTACAATAAATACAATGACATTTGTGCATGGAGTTAACTTCCTTAAAATGAATCTTGCTGCATGATGGCAGTTACTATTACATTTAATGACATATTACTATGAAATGTGTTAAGAAATTAAGTGAAACCTGTGGATGAAACTACTTCTGTCTTCTGTAATAAACAGTGGCAGGAAAGTCCCACCTTCATCCTCCACTGTGGCAAGGATGGCTCCTTTAGCATTATTTTTTTGTGCGTGCACAGCTTTCTTAACATTCATCCGGCTGAGCCAATGAGAAGCTCCTTTACACGCTTGCATTTTACCTGGTAATCATTCACTGACTGTGGTGTTACTTGTAAGGAAATTTAAAAAGAAATTAAGAACTACTTGTCTTGTTCTCAACCACTTATGAAGTGACTACATTTATTTATATATAATAATAAAATACTTATTTATTATCTATCATTATCCATTGTGTATACGTACAAGGATTTGTGTATGTATGTGTATATACATACCTATCTATCCGTGTGTGTATTCATACACATACTTTACATGATGCCTAGTCACACTAAGCTAAACTGATAGTTACTAGCAAATATAGAAGCCACAGATCTTGAATATTACTTTTATTATTTTTGTTTCTCTTACATTAACAATTATACACATTACATGTACATAGTATATGTATGCTTACTCATCAGGATAAAAATACTTACATTAGGACAAAAATATATATCAAGATAAAAAACGGGAGACAAAAACATTGCGACAAAATACCTGCACATAAGAAAGAAAGCTGCGGACAAGGTGAAAGAAGCAAAATGCTTGCCATTCAGTCCCGGACAACGACGGGTGGGAAGAGAATTTGTTTCCGAGTCACCTGCTAGTGTAAGAGCGAAGAAGTGAACAAAACCAATCCCTTGCCTCATAGTGTTAACAAAATAAAAGCAAACAGTTTATTCTAGATAAGACTAAACACAGTTCTCTTATGAATCCTCATAAAAGAAATGTACTGTAGCTGCAGTAAAGAATATGTTAAACACTCTAAAATAAATACATTAGAAAAATTTAATCATTAGGTTCTTGTTGTCATTGTGAGAACTAATGGCAAAATGTAAAACTGAATTTTGGTAAAACAATTCTACAATGTGCAAAATTTTTTTACATAATATAAGAAAAACATTAATACCAAATCATTGCTCAAGTTCAGAGGTTCATGAATTTTTTGGTACTTTCCTGTTTAATTTTTTAAGTGACTAAGCAGTGCACTTCCAGGACACTGAAACATCTCTCTAAAAAATGAGAAACTGTGCCTCAGCAAGGGCAAATCTCCCTTGAATTCCATCTGAAAATTTTTATTATTGAATATGTCACAAGAAACTCATCACAACCTTGTCTCACGTGTAGCGAACATAAGGCTACGTTGTAAACTCTTGGGGAATACAGTCCCATATTTGTTCAAGTTTTATAGATATCCAAACCAAGTATGCTGTATTGATAGATTCTTAAAAAATATTTTATTGACTAATTGAATTACTGATTGCTGTTCACCTCCTTTACCTTCATCCCCCTACACGGGCTCTGTTTTCTCTATGTTCCAAATCAATTATTGGGTTAAATTCTTAGCTCTTACCTTTCCCGGGTGTGTTAAATGTAGATTGACTCACTTTCCTATTTCTACTTCTTCACTAGTCACCCATTGGTCCTGTTTTTTCCTATATTGTAAGCTACTCTAGGTATGTTTAGACTCTAATACATGCTTTTAAAATTGTATTTGATGCCCTGGCCAGTGACACTCAGTTGGTTGAAGCATCATCCTGTGCACCAAAGGGTTGGAGGTTCCATACCCAGTCAGGGCACATACCTGGTCTGTGGGTTCCATCCTCGGGGTGGGTATGGGAGGCAACCAATGAATGTTTCTCTCTTTCTCTCTCTCCCTTCCTCTCTCTAACATCAATAAACATATCTGAAAAAACCATAATTGAAAAAGCACAATTTGCCCTGGCTGGTATAGCTCAGTGGATTGAGCGCGGGCTGGGAACCAGAGGGTCCCGGTTCGATTCCCAGTCGGGGCACATGCCTGGGTTGCGGGCCAGGTCCCCAGTGAGGGCCATGTGAGAGGCAACCATACATTGCTGTTCCTCCCTCTCTCTCTCCCTCCCTTCTCCTCTCTCTAAAAAATAAATAAATAAAATCTTTTAAAAAAAAAGAAAAAGCACAATTTGATAATAGACTTGGTGTTAATTGTAACTTAGTTTTTCACTGAAGTAATAGACTTATATTTTAAAAGATATTTGATGGGGTAACAGCTCATTTCATTAAAGAGGTAATGGGGTTAACTTCCAGGATCTTAACTGCTCAGTAGGGCCAATATCTTGGGTGAAGAAGCGATAGAAGCCTTATTACGTATCTGTCTGTAAGCCTGGCTATGAGCTAAAACGCTGTCCATGGCATGACATTATGAAAATAGTTTTACAGTGAGTTTCTGATATTAATTTACTTGTTTATTCATTTGAATGCTTGGTTGGGGGTGGAGAGGAGGTGGCGATGGACAGGCAATGATGGTAGTGGCTCCGAATGTGGGCACCTATTTCTGTTAGAGATTAAATAGCGTACTTAAAAAAAAACTTAATCACTCACCTTAAAAGAAAAAAAGATACAATTTAGTGCAATACACTTCTTTTAGAAAATATTAAAGCCACTTTTGGAATAAGTTTAGCATCCCTGTTTGAACTACTTACAAAGCGGATTGTCTTTAACACTTTTCATATAAAAACCTATGATTCAGGGTTTATGCAAAACTGAGAGGAAATGTTGAATGTTTGCAAAAATAAAGAATTAAAAATCTTTATAAAAACAATGGAATACATTAAAATTATACCATTTTCCTTAGGCAATAAAATTTGATACTTGGTAAGATTCAATTACAAAAGATTAATCAAAATTTTAGATTTCCTATATCACTATTATTTGACTTGAAGTTCATTTATACTTACAATTGTAGAAATCTAGTATCTCATGATACACACCCCGTAGGAAAAAATTAGAATAGAAAATTGTAGCAATGAGAAGAAATAACTTTTAATATGCTACCTAAATCATTTGACTTAATAGTCTCAAGGATGAAAAGAGTTCTGGCAATTTTTCATCGAAGGTTCGGTGCTACACAGCACAGATGATGAAGATAGATTACAATAACCATTGGTAAACAATACTAATACTAATAAATATACGAGTGGATTTTTTTAAAGACTTTATTCATTTTTAGATAGAAGGCAAGGGAAGAGACAGAGAGGGAGAGAAACAGCAATGTATGGTTGCCTCTCACATGGCCCTCACCGGGGACCTGGCCTGCAACCCAGGCATGTGCCCTGACTGGGAATCGAACTGGGACCCTTTGCTTCGCAGCCCACGCTCAATCCACTGAGCTACACCAGCCAGGACTACGAGTGGATATTTAATGCAATGCAACAATGTGACCTAACTTTTCTAACTTTTAAAATATTTTTGTGTAAATGTGGTTTTTGACAATGTCTAATCTAGATGAGTTTTTTTCCCCAGTGGGATTCATGAATCTGGGGTTCCTAGTAAACTCACCTTGTCCTGTTGGGAAAAGAGGTCTGGGAGATACCAGTTCTTTAATAAGAATAACGTAAATTGAGAACAGGCTGACAGTGACCAGAGGGGAGGTGGGTGGGGATAATGGAGGAAAAGGGTGAAGGATTTACAGGAACAACCATAAAGGACACACGGACAATAACAAGGTGAGGGTGGAAACAGGGGAAGGAGGTGGGGAGGGCTGGGACAGTGGGGAGGGGCGGGCGGGAAAGGCAGAAAAGTGTACTTGAACAACAATAAAAAAAATAAAATAACCCAATCACCCAAAGTTACACTAGCTGGGTATAGTGGTTTCACCATAATTAACATAAACTATGATGTCAGAATAATCTACCTCTTTCCGCAAATATCAAAAACTGCTGAGCACTAACCACTGTTAACTTCACTAGACATTGTGGATATTTTCTGAGTCTCAAAGGAACGAAGGTTTTTACATCACTTGCTAACTTGTTAGGTCCCAGTCAAAAGAGCTGCTCTCATTTCCCATTCCCCTCTGATGTCTGGCATCCTGGTTCATTCTTCTCCTCGCCCGCCTACTAGCATTACTGCAGGAAGCCACCCGGGCACAGGAGACAAATAGATATGTCTGAGTACACTCTGGAAGCTTCCTAGCCAACTTAGTAAATTTAGCAGTTCTATTCCTGAGCTCCAGTTGTTTGTACTGTGTGGGGACAAGGTTTTCCCACCTGAGAGCTGATTCACTTCCTTGCACTAACATAAATGATGCTCTCTCAGATGAAAAAGGCACGGCAAACTCTTTGAAGGTCTCTTTTACCACACAACCCATTCCTGACTTGTGACCCCCTGGGAGGAGATGCCTTGCCTTGTCCTGAACGTTGTGTATGCACTGTAGTTTGTTTGAAGTCAACACTAACTGCCTTCTAGCTTTGAAGAAGCGAAAAAGTTATAAGCTAATCATTTTTTTTAATGCCTGGAAATTAGTCCATGCTTTACATGGGCCCCAGGGTAAATACATATTCACACAAATACACACATGCATATGTAATATACACATACATGTATATGTATATGTGTTTATATGTATATATTATAAACTGCCTTTAAAAGACCACTTTTGCCACAATTTACTGTTTGACCTTGAACATGTTACCTAACTTAAATGTCTTCAACTACAAAACATGTTTTTATGAGACTAAGTAAAATATAAAATGCCTATTAAAGTGTCTATAATCAAGTAGGTTTTCAATAAATGGTAGCTACAAATGGTACTTTAGTGTTTTCATTAAATTTATGCAACAATTCCAGCCCTGCTTACCACCCACGGTTATCATGAGTTTCCTGTGAGATAACCTGTGTGAAAGTATTTTATTTACAGAAAGTGTCACACAAATGAAAGAAACATCGTATGGATACAGTGCACCAGATAGGAGCTGGAGAAGAAAAAATGGATGGCACTAGCGTTTAGTCAGAAAGGAGTGGAGACAAAGGAAATCCCGACACCGGTGGCTGTGATAAAAGTTCACTTGATCCACCCAGTTTAGTAATCTGAACAAATATGGCTCCAGTGGTGTCCCAAGTGCAGGAGCAGTAGTTCAAAGCATTATGACACCAATGTCAAGGCAGCACATGCCATGCTATCAGCTGATGACCTTTCCCTGAATTTTGCCCCCTTTTCTCTTTCACAATTAACCTGATGTCCATCATGGTAATAAGAGAAGCCCCAAAGCAAGAGACTCTCAAATGCTTTCACGATGCTTAAAGTCATCCAGGTCCTTCTTATACTAAGAATTTTGCAACAGGCGGGTAACTTACCATTGGGTGCTGGTGTCTTTTCATAATATTTTTATTGCATGTACCATCTAGTATAGCTTTAGAATTATATTAAAGTGAAGGAAAGTAAAATGAGAGGTTTGTGTAGTAGTTTGTTAACACAAACTCTCAAAAACAGACCAAAGTGAGTTGTATAGTCTCCTACGGTATTTTGTTTAGACAAGCTAGCTCCTTAATTATTCATTAAATACTTTTGTATAGATCAGAATAATCCAATTTATGAATATATTGCCTTCAGTTGTTTTGAATTAAAAATGAAAACAACACAAAATATAAATGACTCTCTTGCTCCTTATTTTCTCTACACTACCATCTTTTCATTTGAATTTTATTAAATTAGATTAAAAATCAAATAATTAAATAATTAAATAGTTAAATGGTTAAAACTTCAAAGAACTCAACTTATCTTACATTTTTACATCTATATTTGGTATTGGTTGATAATATCATTCAATGTTTTTGAAGACTTTCCATGGGCCAACCACTGTGCTAAAAACTAAGGACTTAAAGATAAGTCAGATATGTCTTCTGTCACCAAAATGGTCATTGTTTAGAGGGAGATAGATAAATCAACTAACAATTTTAGTTTATTTATTTTTTAAAAGATTTTTATTTATTTATTTTTAGAGAGAGGGGAAGGGAGGGAGAAAGAGAGGGAGAGAAACATCACTGTGTGAATGCCTCTCTCGTGCTCCCCACTGGGGTCCTGGTCCCCAACCCAGGCATATGCCCTCACTGGGAATTGAACCGGTGACCCTTTGGTTCACAGTCCAGAGCTCAGTCCACTGAGCCACACCAGCCAGGGCTCAACTAATAATTTTAATACAGTGTTATAAGAAGTGATATAACAAAGGTAAACTCTATGCACAATGTTCTACTGGAGCACAGTCTAGAGGCAGAAAGGAAGTTGTTATTCTTCAGAAATTTAAAGGGAGTCAAAGAAAATGGTTATTCAGTAAAAGAAGGGACCTCCTGGATAGATTTTCTAGGTGGGAATTCCCTTTGTCTGAAGCTGAAGGAATAGCTTATACAACAGAATGGAGGCATGAGTCTAGGATTTACTGAGGCAGAAACAAGTTCAGTTTGGCTGCAGTGTAGGCTGCAAATGGAAAAGGAAATGGCAGGAACTGAGCCTAGAAAGGTAAGGAGGGGCTTGATAATGAAGAGTACTGAATGTTTCTCTAAAGAATCTGGGCTTATTCTGAAGATGGTGGGGACTGGTCGCTGGAGGGTTCAACGCAGTGGAGTGACACCCACAGCCGTCCATTCAGAACGACCGCTCGAGTGGATACACGGAGACAAAAGAAGGGGTAGGGAGATGGAATGCAGTGTCCCCTCAGCCATTGTAAGTGCTTTCGCTTTTATTCTGACTGAGATAAGGAGTTTGAGCAGAAGAATGACATAATCTATTTCAATTTTAAAGGATGCTCCTATCTCCTCACAGAGAATAAACTGTGTGGGTAAGGAAAGCAAAGAGACCAGTAGGAGGACCCATGCAGTGTCCCAGGGCAGCAGTGTTGGTGTCTTACAAAAGGGTTGAAGTGGTCATAGAGGAGTGGGGAATATTCATTTTAGCATAAAGTAGAATGCAGAGTTGAGTGGTTTTGCTGCTGACTATAGCATGTCCAAAAGAGATGTGTGATGAACAACTCCAAGAGTTTTGACTTGAGTAATTGGAAGGATGGAGTTGTTACTCCCTGAGATGCTAAACAGACCCTTTTGAGAAGGGGCATTGATATCACATGCTCCGCTCTGGCTACTTTGGGTTTGAGATGCCTGTAAGCATCCAAGTGGAGGTTCTGAGTAGGAAATTATGTTTATGAGACTGTATTTAGAGGAGAGATCTGGGTTGAAAATACACACTTGGAAATTGTCAACATACTGATGTTATTTTAACTCATGGAGATGGATCATTTTCCTGGAGAATGAGTGTAAACTGAGGAGTCAGAGAACTAGGTGCTGTGGCACTCCAACCTTTGGTGCTGGGAAACAACAGGGGCTCTGGCAAAGGAGGACAAGGAGTTACTGGAGTTATTGGCAGGAATAAAACCACATATTTCTCAAGCCAATGAAAAAATGTTTCAAAAAAAGAAAGTAACCTATTGTATCAAATGCTATTGAAAAATGGAGGAAGAGACACTAACTTTAGTTGAGTTCTGATAACCCACTACCATTGGACCAGCCGAAAAATGGAGGAAGAGAAGGACCGAGAAAAAACTATTTGATTTTAAACTTACGGACTATTTGTGATCTTGACAACAGTAGTCTGATAATCTGGTAGGGACAAATGACTAATTGATCGAAGTAGGTTCAACAGAATTAGAAGAGCAAATGGGAAAAGAAGTAGCAGACAGGGGAATTCCATTCTCAAGATCAGAGAGAAAAGGGATAGAGGATGGAGGATTATGTGAGATCAACGGAGGGTTTTTAGTGTTTAAGAAGGAAGAATATAGAACTTGTTTGTATGATGATGAAAATGATCTGGTCAGAAAGGCAAAAGGTAATGTAGGAGATAAACATGATAAAAGACCTGATAAATTAGAGGGTATGGAATCCGTTATAAAACAGAGTTTAGTGTTAGAAAGAAGCAGATAGGAAACAGAGAACTCAAAGAACTTATATGGGAGACTCCAGCCAAGACGGAGGCGTAGATAGACACACTGTGCCTCCTTGCACAACCAAAGGACAGAAAACAAGAATTTAAAAACAAAAAATAACCAGAACTCACAGAAAATAGAACTTTATGGAAGTCCGACAACCAAAGACTTAAAGACACATTCATCCAGACCAGTAAGCAGGGTGGAGCCAGGCTTGTGGCCAATGGTTTGTGAAGCAGGGTTTGCAACGCTGAAACAGGCGGGGGGACTGCGGGTGGCTGACCTGGACCCAGCAGAACAGAGACTGGTAGAGCAGATGGTCCCTCATTCGCACAAAGGTAAGCCCAGAGAAAAAGTTGAGGAGGGGAACAGACCTTGAAGCCCAGGGGCCCAGAAAGGGGAAATAAAACCCCAAACCACCAACTGAGAATACCTGTGGGGGCTGAGGTGGCAGCAGGAGGAACTCCCAGCCTCACAGGAGAGTTTGTTGGAGAGACCCACAGGGTCCTAGAACAAGCCCACCTGTGTGGGAATCAGTACCAGAAGGGCCCAATTTACTTGTGAGTAGTAAGTGGAGCAAGTGCCACTGTGCCCTCTCAGACCCCTTTCCCACAGACAACATCACAACGCAGCAATGTGGGTTACCCCACCCTGGTGAACACCTAAGGCTCCGCCCCCTTATACATAACAGGTGCTCTGAGAGAAAAAAAAAAACTGGCCCAAATGAAAGAGCAGATCAAAACTCCAGAAAAAATACAACTAAGCCAGGAAAAGATAGCAACCTATCAGACGCACAGTTCAATACACTGGTAATCAGGATGCTCACAGAATTGGTTGAATGTGGTCACAAATTAGATGAAAAAATTAGGATACGCTAAATGAAATGAGGAAAAATGTGCAGGGAACCAATAGGGACAAGAAGGAAACTGGGACTCAAATCAACAGTGTGGACCACAAGGAAGAAATAAACATTCCACCAGAAAAGAATGAAGAAACAAGAATTTGAAAAAATGAGGAGAGGCTTAGGAACCTCCAGGACATCTCTAAACATTCTAACATCTGAATTATAGGGGTGCCAGAAGGAAAAGAGGAAGACCAAGGGATTGAAAACTTATTTGAAAAAATAACAAAAGAGAACTTCCCCAATCTGGCAAAAGAAATAGACTTCCAGGAAGTCCAGGAAGCTCAGAGAGTCCCAAAGAAGTTGGGCACAAAGAGGAATACACCAAAACACATCATAATTACATTACCCAAGATTAAAAATAAGGAGAAAATCTTAGAAGCAGCAAGAGAAAAGGAGATAATCGCCTACAAAGGAGTTTCCATAAGACTGTCAGCTGATTTCTCAAAAGAGACCTTTGAGGCAAGAAGGGGCTGAAAAGAAGTATACCAAGTCATGAAAGGCAAGGACCTACATCCAAGATTACTCTATCCAGCAAAGCTATCATTTAGAATGGAAGAGCAGACAAAGTGCTTCCCAGATAAGGTCAAGTTCAAGGAGTTCATCATCACTCAGCCTTTATTACATGAAATGTTAAAGGGATTTATATAAGACATGGAGGGTTATCAACAGGGGAGTGGGAGAGGAGAGAGTGGGAAAAGGTGCAGAGAATAAGTAGCACAAACGGTAGGTAGAAAACAGACAGGGGGAAGTTAAGAATAGTATAGGAAATGTAGAAGCTAAAGAACTTATGTGTATGACCCATGGACATGAACTAAAGGGGGGAAAGTGGGGGATGGGCGGTATGAGGGGTAGAGGGGAATAAAGGGGGGTAATGGGACAACTGTAATAGCTTAATAAATAAAATATAATAATAAAAAAGAAGCAGAGACAAATGTATTCATTGTAACAAGAGGGAAAGCATATGTGGATACAAACAGGTTGGTATAGTTGCACCATTGGGATAGTCCAGGTGAGAACTGCTGCTGGTCTGGATCAAATTATTGCCTGGAGATAGAAGTATACAGATTCAGAAAGTACTTAGAAAGCATTACTGACAAGGCTTAGAGATAATTTTGAAATAGAACAAGAGACACATTTCCTATAACTATGCAATATATTGATCATCAGATACTTTACAATTCAGTTAGCTTAATATGAGCAAAAGATGATTTCTGAGTCATTAATTATAAAAGCTGGGCATGTAGGGGATAAAGTTCATATTTTTCAATATGGGAGTCTCTTAAGCACATGACACGCAGAAGCATGAGTCAGTTGAAAGAACAACGTTCAAGGTAAGAGAGAGTGAATAAGAGAGTAGAGAGGGGATAGTCTTTCAAAAGCCCAGGTTGAGAGCCCGGATGGATGGATAATATTTGACTAGCAGGAGGGAAGCCATTTCCTCCTGAGGCTGTAAGAGTTTAGGAGGAGTCGATACACATATGTTTATTGGGGAGAAAAGTAAGGCTTTAAGGTGATTTCTGACTTACAGTTTTCACTCTTCATTTATCATGGGCCAAAGATGATGTGACAGACATCCTGAGAAGTGGGAGGTTGTTAGGTGCTTATTGTAGTCCCTTTGGGAAGTGGTAGGAGAAATTAGCCAAGTAGGCATCAGGGACTATAAGTTTCTAATGATACCCATCTATATGATTGTGTGACCATTTTTAGTAGGATTCACAAGCTAAGAATAACCATGGAAAAGCTGATGGGGGAGATTTTCCTTTGGATAAGGATTTGAAGGATAAGCGAGGCATATAGTCTTGTGGAGCAAGAGATTGGAGATGTTACCTGTTATTAACTTAAGTTCTATGATATTACAGCCACTGTTCTTAGTATTTGACCAGAGCTTAACATGCATTTCTGAACCAGTAGTAAATTTATCTCTATGGTCACGTTTATTGGATACAATTTGGGCCTTTCCAGGCCTCTGCCAATTGTTCAGAAAAGATTTCTGGCCCAGAGGAAACTCATTCAGGGGGTGGATAAGCTCTACAATGTAAGGTAACATATTAACAGGTTTTAATGATTAGGGCATGGATGTCTTTGGGGACCCACTATTTTGCCTACATTGTAACATGACTTGTAGCTGAGTTCAAGCTGCTACTTGAAGATATTTTAGGATAAAAAAATATTCTGCAACCTGTGCACATTTGAATGTACCCTCCAAGATACCTGCAAATTTTTGTAGAACTTTTTTTTTATGGTTACCGCTAGTGCTGAATCAAATTTCTACTAAAATACCTCAGTCCTGCACTTCCTGTTTCCATTCTGCAGCATGTCAAACGAAATGGGAGATGTGATTTCTGGGGTTGGGAGTGGGAGTGTAGGGGTGGGGTGGTGGATAAAATTAAGTAAAAATATCAGTCTCACAAAGCTTATGGGTACAGGAGACATAACTGAAGATGTAATAAAGTCAAGGAGGTGATATTGTAATGGTTGCAAGTACCAAATATTTAAAAATGAACATCCCCAGTTTTAGAATATTTCTCGTTCACCCCATCCCCCAGCCCATTGTCCTTGGTCAGTGCCATTCTGCAAGATTTCTTGGCTTCTGAAATCTAGGGCATTTTTCTTCCTTCTCATTCATTCCTCCTTTACAAGAACAGAAATAAAAAGAGAGAAAAAGTGAGAAGAAAAGGATTTTGCCCTTTCATTTTTTTCTGTGAATTTCTTTATACACCTTGTTCTGAGGCTGGTTTTATATCCAAATTAGAAAGTATTAGTAAAGCCATTCATAGGTATGAGTCGATTTTAAACATATATTATGGAATCTTCTATCCTGCTTGTGATGGATCATTGCAGTCCTGAAAGTCTCCAGTTCTGAGTTAATTGGTTACTAGTCTATAACCTTAATAAACTGAACTGTTATTGATCAAGTTCAGTATAATAATTATAATAGATCTCCAGCTGGAAATGTTCAAAACAAAGGGCAATTTCACTTTTATTCCTGTGCTGAGTGCCAGACATTGTATTTAGCTTCATGTATAATTGAATTATTGTACCATGTTCTCTGTAATGGAACAAAAGTTGTGTCTTTGTAAAGTATTTCATATAAAATTTAAAGTGCAATTTTAAAAAAATGGCATTAAGTACTTGATTTATAGAAAGCCATGCTTTGAAGAAACAGTTTTATCTTTGTAAAAATTTCCCTAAAATGAAGTACTTATATTGTATGAACACTACAATTTCCATGTCAATAAATGTAGTTAATGACAAGTAGAAAAATTTTAGAGTAATCATTATTGAAAATGTTATGGTGCATTCAGAGGCAATGCAAAGTACTTAGGATTAAAAAGTCATGATTGAATTGCATTCTAACTATAAATAAGAACATGCATATTTTGTGAGCTGGGGAGGATTAGTTGGCAGAAGTATGCATGACTACAACTTTAGATTATTGTCACAGCAGGTCATATAATCCCTTTCAATAGCTCATCATTAATACCCATTTCTATTTTTAGAGAACTGCTTTTAAGATATTTTTATTGTTTGATATTCCCAGGGAAGTCTATCATGCTATTGAATCTTTATAAGAATTATGGGAGTGTTCCTATGGGCAAGAGGATCATATAGTATTCAAGATTCAGCGTGAACAATACCTACAGAACATCATAAAAATCAGAATTGGCCTCCTCCATAGCCATCTGCAGGACTAGACCTGAGCGGAACTGTCCCAGGCAATAGGGAGAAATTGGAGGTTTGTCTTTGCCACCTAACTTTCTCTTCTTCTCAGGACCACCCAGTGACCCGGTGTCCCTGAGCCTGTGCCGCAGGAAGTGTCCCCTGCCGAGAATTACCATAATTCCCTTACCAGAGATTCCTGAGACACACTCTAAATTAAACTGCTACTCTTTCCATGTGTCCTCTGTTAGTTCCATAAGCTAATTCATCTTTCGGTATATGATTGGAAACAACTTAGTAAATTATAGAGTTAGAAGTAACAGGCAGATCCTGGAATCTCACTTGACAAATAGAAATTTCAGGGAAATTCAAACTACTTATTTAAAAAGGATGGGAAAACAATCTAGAGAAACAACTTACCCAGCATCTTTCAAATTGTTTCATTTGGCGATAGCCTAGAAAATGTATGCAAAACTGTAGCCTGATTAAGTAGTAATAAAATTTAGGCAAGCCCAATTGATTTGCCTTCAGTATTCGGGAGAAACTAATTTGGCCAAAGTACAAATTGGTTTAGTGAAGCATTGACCTTTTTTCCTGTCACTGTGCTTTTCTAAAGAGTATGAGAAAAAATGGAGGCAGTCACTAGACCCTGCTACCATTAACTGAGAGGTCACTTCTGAGAAAATAAGTAAAAATGAGGACATGCTATTGTTTGCACACTTTTATGGCAACTGAAATAAAAACAAGAGTTTGAAGCTAATATATAGTGGGCATTCATCATGTGTGAGATGCCACATCTGTTTTACAATAGACGCTGAGCTAGATAAGGGAGCTGAAAGTTTGCCCAGTCGAGCACCTGGCTCCAGGATGAAGTGCCGCTTCACGGGGCCTGAGGCTGGTGAAACCCAAATCTTTCCCTTTGTCCACACCCCCACTTTGCCTCTGTTCTTCTAAGACATTTTCGAATATTGAAAAGAAATTGAAAGTGAGTAAAATATGGTCTGTTTTACTTTAAATTAACGATAGTAGTTTTAAACTGACAAGAACTGAGGAATTTTGCTATTATGAACTTTTTCTTTGGCCAATCAATCAAGGTCACTCTAGTTCACCACTTTGAGATCAGACCAGATCTTTCAACCAATGTAACTCAATATGAAATATTTTAAACATATTCTTGACATTTTTTTTGCAGTTTGTTTTTATATTATACACCTTCGAAGACTTAGGAAATGGTGTGGACACCCTTGAGAAAGATGCTTATTTGCCCAAAAGAGATTTGTAGTAAAGAAGAGAACTAAATAATATCTCAAGCATTTAACAATTTTAAGAGAAATCATGGATTGATTTCACAGAAAAGAGTTTTGAAAATTAGCACAGATTGCCTACAACTACTCATCACTGATGGAAGCACAGGCTGCGAGAGGCTTGCGGTGGTTGTAAGTGCCTGCCACTGCTTAAGGGCACATACACAATTTCTTGTTTAGTCATGAAACACAGTGCCATTGCATTAGAAATTTAATCATGCTGAATTCTTTTAAAAAAATGATTTTATTTATTTATTTTTAGAGAGAGGGAAAGGGAGGGAGAAAGAGAGGAAGAGAAACACTCATCAGTTGCCTTTCGAATGCCCCCAACCGGGGACCTGGCCTGAAACCCAGGCCTGCGCCCTGACCAGGAATCTAACCAGCGATCCTTCCGTTGGCAGGACAACGGCGAACCCACTGAACCATGCCAGTCAGGGAGATCAGGCTGAATTCTTAAGTAGCTGCATGTGAAATCTCCAAGGGTAAAGTACCCATTTTTAATCCTTCGTAAAAGTTGTATTTGAACTATACGGTGTTTTTCTTATTTCTGCTTTCTTTTTCCTTGCTTCTTTGCTGCACTGTCTGATTGATGCTTAAATCCCACCAGACTTCAGCTTGTGCTGATGGTAGCCAGCCCCGGCGCTGGAAGAATGAGAGTAAATAATAGGAAGAGAACAAATAAGCCTCATTTGTCAGTGCTCATTGATCTTTATTAATCCTCTGGGCCACACTCTATTTCTCCAGTTAACTGTTCTATTTTCTTGGATGTGTAAAAACAATCTTTAATCAAAACTATGCCAAGTCATCTCTGGAAACAGCCATTCACATTTGGATGAGGATAACAAGCTGGACACTGAAGGCTCTTTAAGTGTGAATAGCAGTTAAAGAAAAACAAATTTGTTCAAGAACAGCAGGAGAAACTCAAGGGAAATTGCTCGCTGCTCTTGGCATTAGCAATGTTTGAAACCAATGGTGCCTTGAATCTAAGCACCACATCCACTAAGAAGCATGAAAATTCCAAGCAGTCGGCCCTGGGTGTGCTGGGAAGAACTCAGACCTTTCCTCAACAGGATAAGATGCGGAGAGTGTAAATATTTTTAATGGATTCAACTGAGGGTTGACATCAGTAACATCAGCCAAGAAAGAAGTATGTATACTTTGTAAATATAATTCAGAATTGTTACTCCCTCTGCATTTTTGTGCAGTTTCTACCAGAAGAAAATGCTGCTAAAGAACTAATAAATAAGCTAGTGATTCTCTTTTGAAGTACCTAAGTAAGATTGATTTAACTCATCTCTCAATGCTTGTTTGTTTGTTTGTTTCTAAATGAAATCTGTGCTTCCCAAATTATAAGGGGCAATGCCTTAAATTTCTTTTAAAAAAAACTTAACTATTGTAAAATCACCTACTAATTCAGGGATTAAAAAATCTCTGTATTTGAGAGAAAGAAAGGAGCATGAACTTCCAGGGTGCATGGAATTTTTCTCAATGATTTCTTTACAAGTAGAATATGTATTTGAAAAAATCAGAATCATTTCCATTTGCAGCTATATTTGGTTCATAACAGTTCATTTTTATCTTTCATATTAATCTCGGCATCACTTTTATTTGACCAGCATGAAATCCTACCTGTAAGTCTCCTTTCCATTCCTTTCTGAGATATTTGCCCTTCTAAAAAAATCAAGACCTTTCAGAGGTCAGCAGAACCGTTAAAGAGAACACCACAGACCCAAAGGGGCATCGCTTGTGCTGAAGCTCATGCTACCAAACCTAGACTTAATACCTGACTTAACTAAAATGTAGCGAGGTGAAGTTTTCGCCAGAAAATGTAATCTTACGCAAGCAGTCTAAAATGTTCCGGTCAACACAAATGAGATAATCTGTCAGGTGAGCCCCGCCATCCTCCATGAAAAGAAGACAAAACCTGCACAATAAAAACCTCACCTTTCTCTCTACCCGCCCGCCCCCGGAAAAAAGATGTCCTGATCTAAAAGACTCCCCTGCCACACCCTTCTTCCTACAAAAATCTTCTATTTTGTACAACCCCTCAGAGCGCCCTTTAGGTGCTAGATGGGATGCTGCCCAATTCATGAATCACTTGATAAAGCCAATCAGATCTTCACATTTTGCTAGGTTGGACAGTCCCTTGGTTTTCTGATGTCATATTTTATGAAGTAACCCCACCATCAGCACCACCACCACTGTTGTGGTATATGAGAAGTTTGGAAGTCACCACTCTTCAAAAAACAAGTAAAAAGCTGAATAAATGAAACTAGCAACAACTTTTAAATAATGGGGGAGGCTACTTATGTGTGGTAGCAAGGGGAACGTGGAAAATCTTTGTATCTTTCACTTAATTTGGCTGAGAACTTGTTACAGAACCAATCCCCACTCCCATCCTGGGGGTCTTGTTACTCTATGTTCTTTTTGCCTATTGCTGTATAAAGAACTGTGGCTCTCCAATGCCACAGTTTGGTAAAAAGGAAAGGAACTATTTATTCAAAAGTTGCACAGGTTCAAAGTAATGGCAGAATGTCACCGTTAAATCCCAAAGTCCCTTTAACACACCCAAAACACACACACAGTCCTGCCTCCCCTTGCCAAACCAGGCCAGTCTCGGGTACTGTATCTCAGGAAAATAAAATAGAAGTCTGTAACTTGGCTAGGCTCCCATTATTAATCCACACCATGTGGCACTTCCTCATGGCAAGCTGGAGGGTGTCCTGATGCATTCTTTCAAACTAAAAGACCCTGCACCACTGCTATGTCATCAAGAGACTGCTCCTTTCCAGCGACACGGTCAAGAGCCCTGCATGGCTGCTATATATTGCTTTTTTGCTTCTCTCTAAGCTAAGTGGTCAAGAGAACCCCCTCTCCACTCCCAAGATGCATGGTTAAGCCCTGCATGGCTGCACCTGGGTTTATATCCTGGAGGGGATTTTCCTCTGTGACCCCATTTCCAACTCCTCCCACACTGGGTTATGCTTGCCAGCAGTCTGGTTTCTTCTGCCTTTCTTGGCTGCCATTGTTAGTCCGGGCAAGTGTGGCTCTGTGACACAGAAGTCACCTCCAAGCCTCCAAGCAGCTCTCACAGGAGCAGGAAGCCCCTCTGGCTACATCACATCACAGGTTAGAGTCATGTCCATTTCCCTTGCTCCAAGCGAGGCACAGCTTTTTAATGTTATTAAAATACTGGCAAAGTTTTTCAGATATGCAAAGTAGTTTTCAATGGCCTTGCTGCCCCCCACCCCCCAAGTGATAACTATGGGGTTTTCTCCATTTTGGGGGACCTTCAACTCAGCATCACATTAAAAACCTAAATCAGCTAAAAAAAAAAAAAAAAGAAACATCTATTAAAAAAGCCAACCAATGTTCATAGCAGCACAATTTACAATAGCCAAGTGCTGGAAGCAGCCTATGTGCCCATCAGTAAATGAGTGGATCAAAAAACTGTGGTACATTAACACAATGGAATTCTATGCAGTAGAAAGAAAGAACTCCTACCCTTTGTGGCAGCATGGATGGAACTGGAGAGCATTATGCTAAGTGAAATAAGCCATGTGGGGAAAGACAAATACCATATGATCTCACATAGAAGTGGCACCTAATCAACAAAACAAATAAGCAAGCAAAATATAACCAGAAACATGGAAATAAAGAACAACCAGAGGGGAAGGAGGAGGAAAATAACATGGGAAAGAAGGGAAAGGATCATAAATGAACATGTATAAAGGACCCACGGACAAAGAAGAGTAAGATTGAGGGTAAAAGGTGGGAGGTAGAAGCAGGTGAGGTGGGGAAAAGTGGTGGTGGGAAAATGGATACGACTGAATTTAAAAAATGAAAAAAAACAACCATTTAAAAATTATAAATGACAAATGGCTCTGGCTTTACCCTTTCAATATGCATTTCATATACTTTCAAATTGAAATTTATGGAACTTCCGCCAAGATGGAGGTGTAGGTAGTTACGCTTTGCCTCCTTGCACAATCAAAAGAAGGACAACAAATTTAAAAACAAAAGGTAACCAGAACTGCCAGAAAATTGTATTGCGTGGAAGTCCAACAACCAAGGAATTAAAGAATAAACATTCTTCCAGACTAGTAGGAGGGGTGGAGATGGGCAGCCTAGATGGAGAAAACTCACAGCAAGGCAGCAGCTGGTGACCAGGCAGTCCCACATTTGCATGCAGATAGATCAGGAGGAGCAACTGGGGAGTGAGACAGACTGCTGCAACCCAGGGTTCCAATGCGGGGAAACAAAGCCTCAAAACCTCTGACTGAAAAATCCTATGGGGGTTGAGGTGGCAGGAGAAACTCTGAGCCTCACAGGAGAATTCGTTAGAGAGACCTACATGGTCCTAGAACGTACACAAGCCCACCCACCCGAGAATCAGCACCAGAAGGGCCCAATTTGCTTGTGGGTAGTGGAGGAAGTGACTGAAAGCCAACAGAGCTGAGAGCTCTCAGACCCCTCCTGCACACAGAGTGCCAGAACACAGTAACATGGATTACCCCACCCTGGTGAATACCTAAGGCCATACCCCTTACTATGTAACGGGCTCACTGAGACAAAAAAATATGGCCCAAATGGAAGAACAGATCAAAGCTCCAGAAAAAATACAGCTAAGAGATAAAGAAATAGCCAAGCTATCAGATGCAGCATTCAAAATACTGATAATCAGGATGCTCACAGTAATGGTTGAGTATGGTCACAAAATAGAGGAAAAAGTAAAGGCTATGAAAAGTGTAATAAAGGGAACCAACAGTGAAGGGAAGGAAACCAGGACTCAAATCAAAAGTTTGGAGCAGAAGGAAGAAATAAACATTCAACCAGAAAAGAATGAAGAAACTAGACATCAAAAAAAGGAGGAGAGGCTCAGGAACCTCCAGAACAACATTAAATGTTCCAACGTCTGAATCATAGGTGTGCCAGAAGGAGATGAGGAAGAGCAACAAATTGAAAACTCATTTGAAAAGATAATGAAGGAGAACTTCCCCAATCTGGCAAAGGAAATAGACTTTCAGGGAGTCCAGGAAGCTCAGAGAGTCCCAAAGAAGTTGGACCCAAGGAAGCAGCACCAAGGCACATCATAATTACATTATCCAATATTAAAGAGAAGGAGAGAATCTTAAAAGCAGCAAGAGAAAAGGAAGGAGAGAGTTGCTTACAAAGGAGTTCCCATAAGATTATCAGCTGATTTCTCAAAAGAAATTTTGCAAGCAAGAAGGGGCTGGAGAGAAGTACTCCAAATCATGAAAGTCAAGGACCTCCATCCAAGATTACTCTATACTGCAACGCTATCACTTAGAACGGAAGGGCATATAAAGTGTTTCCCAAATAAGGTCAAGTTAAAGGAGTTCATCATCACCAAGTCCTTATCATATGAAATGTTAAAGGGACTTATCTAAGAAAAAGAAGATAAAAAATATAAACAGTAAAATGGCAACAAACTCACAGTTATTAACAACTGAACCTAAAAAAAAAAAACAAAAACAAGCTAAGCAAACAACTAGAACAGGAACAGGATCACAGAAATGGAGATCACATGGAAGGTTATCAGTGGAGAAGGGGAAGGGGAGAATGGGGGAAAAGGTACAGGGGATAAGTAGCATAAATGGTAGGTAGAAAATAGACAAGGGGAGGATAAGAATAGTATGGGTAATGGAGACACCAAAGATCTTATATGTATGACCCATGGACAAGAATTAAGGAGGGGGATGTGGGTGGAAGGGGGTGTGCAGGGCAGAGGAAAATAAAGGGGGCAAATGGGGCAACTGTAAAAGCATTATCAATAAAATATATTTAAAAAACAAATGGTCTGTTCAAGTTTTTGTCATTTTTTCTAATGAATGATATTTTTCTTTTTGAATTGTAAAATATCTTTACATATTCTGAGTATTTTTGTCTGATATATTTCATATTTTTCTTATCTTCTTGCATTAAATAGTAGGTATTTTGCAAATATTCTTTATCAGATTAAGGAAGTCCCCTTTTATAACTAGTTTGCTAAGAGCTTATCAAGATTAGATGTTGGATCAAAAGTCTATCTGCATCTATTGAGAAAATCATCTATTTTTCTCATTTTGTCTGTTAACAAAGTAAGTTACTTTGATTTTGAAATGTGAAATCAGCCTTTCTTTGGTGGAGTAAACTACTTTATTATGTAGTATTGTTTTCCTTTATGAATACCAGTTAGTTAAACTATTATGTTAGTTTTATATCTATGTTTATTAGACAGATTGGTCTCTAATTTTCATTTTTCATAATGTCATTTATAGATTTTGGACTATGCTTGCATCACTGAAAAAAAACTGGTAAATGTTTCCTCTGTTTTCTTATCTGGAAGAGGTTTCATAGCTGGGTATCAATTTTCTCCTGAAATATTTGGAACAATTTTCTGGTACAGCACTTTCTTTGTAGGAAGATTTTTAATAGTAGACTTTTAAAAAATCTGGTAGTGATCATTCGTTCTCCTTTATTTTTGTTAAACAATCTACTAGAGCTTTAATTATTTTTTTTCAAAAACTTTTAGCACAATCGATTTTCTCATTTTATTCCATCAGTTCCTGCTGTTATCTTTATTTTCCTTTTCTTCTCTTTTCCATAGGATTTATATATTGTTCTTTTTCTAGCTTCTTGAGATGGAATTTTAAATTATGAATTTTAAGCTTTCTTTTTATTCTGGTGTATATATTTACAGATACACGTGTCTCTGTAAACACTGATTTCACTATGCTTTAGTTGTATCCCACAAGTTTAAATATATTGTATTTTCATTATGATTCAGTTTGAACTAATTCTCATTTTGATTTCTTAATTATCCATGTATGACTTGGAGATATGTTATGTAATTTCCAGACAGTGAGGCTTTTCTTGTTATCTTATCACTAAGTTAATTACATTGTGATCAGAGAATATACTCTAAGCTATTTCAATCTTTCGAACTTTCTAGAGATTCTTTAATGGCCCATCAGATCATTGATTTTGGTAAATATTCCATGTGAGCTTAAATTCTGTTATTGCTAATTGCATATGTTTGCGGTCCCTGGAGATTCCAGCTTGCTGCTCCAAACACACACAATGGCAAAAGGCCTTCCTGATTCTGTCTCCCAGCAGGGGCCCCACACACTGGCCAACCATGACCTCAGCTCACACCAGAACTGGCAATTCCTCTGCAAGAAAAATACCGGGTGACGCAAAGCTCAATTGTATAGCATTTTCCTCTTTGTAATTTTATTTCACCTAGTCTTTGTTCATTGCATAGATTTCTGAAATATTTAACATTAGAAGTTTTATAATATGTCCCCCTTTTCCACATTGCTATAATGGGAGTATTGACCTGCTGTGATCTAGTACATTCTACCTAGAACATGAAATCAAGGCTCTAAAATATTCATAAAAATCAGTAAAGAGTTTTTTTCAAAGGCATCAATCCAAGCAATGTTTGCAATGCAAAGTGTAGAGCTTCTGGAGCCATGATTTACTTCGGCAAACATTTATCGATTGTCCGCTGGTCTAAGCACTGTACCAAGGGCTGTGGAATTAACAATGAGTTAGTCCTGGTACCAAGTGAATTTATACTGTGCAAAGGAGTCAGAGGTGGAAACAGATAAACTGCAATGCAATGTAATGCAGCACGTGTCGTAATAAGGAGATACCTCCTGGAACTCAGAGGAAGCAAAGACTGCCTGCCAATAGGATTCAGGAGAGGGTTCCCATAGAAATAAAGTCACACTTGACCCTGAAGCCTGAGTGGAATTTTCCAGGCATAAAAGAAGAAATAATACGTTAGGCAAAGGGACAGCATTTGCAATGACAGTCTCATGAAAGGGTATGGAATGTTGATCGAAGAGTGAGACATGAAAATTCTAGAATAGTCACTTGAGTGGGTCTGTGAAGTGCATGTATGAAAATAAAGCGAGGTAAGTCTAGGCCACGTTAGGAAAGTTACTGAATGCCAAGACAGAGGCTTTAGTATTTTTCCCGAAGGCTAGACTTACTAGAGATGTTCAGACAAAAGGAAATAGCATAATTAGATAAGTTATTTAAGAAACAGAGTTCCGGCGGCAGTGGGGAGACAGAATCGATAGTTAAGGACCTAAGAAGAAAAAATATATGTTTGCAGGGAACACAATAGGAATTTTTGTACAATGTTATTTATAGATTAACAATGGAATGTGATGATATTAAAACATGATAATAACAGAAAAAATCACCTCTGAAATCTATTCATAGAGACTGCAACTGGCCAGAACACAAAGCTAACCTCACTTTTTTTCATTAACGTGTGTTTTAAAGTCAACAGGTCTTCCTCCAAGTGGAGTTGTGTGTTTCATAGTGTGACTAGTTTTCCTGAAGATCTTGAGAGAAATTTAAAAAGCATTTTTAGGCCTCTGTTTTGCATCCAATATTTCTTAGTATAATATAAATAAGATAAAATTAAAAGGCATCTTTTTATCTTTTTTAGCCAAAGCACTTTCTTTCACTTAAGTTTTATATATATTTTTTTAACAAGGGGGGAGGGGAGAGAGAGAAATATCAGTATGGAGGAGAAAAAAACTCAGAGGACTGTGAAGTCACTTACCCTGACCTTTTATCCTGGGCTTTAGAAATACCTTCCCAGCAAAGCTTCTGGAAGACAGCTCCTTCTTTGGCATAATGGATAACATCTGCCCTGCCTAGCTTTGAAAAACCATTCCATGTAAAACATTAGTACACGAAATGATAACTAGAGACCCTTGCCCATACTAACCCTTCTTGACATTTTATTTTATACATTTTTTTTCATTTAGAACAAAGATTGCAAGCTGATTAAGTGATTTTTCCAAGAGTCTGGCTGAAGCGACAGTAGATGCAAATGAAGAATCTCATGGAGCTTCAGAAGTCCCAGCTATTCATTTGATAAATACTCTTTTATTTACTTATTTATTGCTACAAACCTATTATCACATCCCATACTGTGACTTAACTGTTGGAGCCATTTCAATCTTCCTCTTTCCTATGAAGTGAATACTTGGATGGCATCTACCTTACGAGCATTAAAACTAATAACTCAGGTTATTATAGTAATTTATAATTTGCAAGTTCCTCGAACATGTATTATTTATCCTGAGGGTGTCCCATTTTACTGAAGAAAAAGCTGAAAGCCTAAGCTATTAAACAACAACAACAACAACAAAAAATAACTCATTCAATGCCACTCAAGTCAGACCCATGGGATTAGAAGAAAGAATTTTGGCTTCAAATCCAGCGATCTTTCCACACATACTCCTTCACTTTATCATTTCTCCTAGTCATTTCCCTGGTGCTCAACCAACCTGAGAACCAAGGTCACACCAAAAGTTTTCTATTTTTGATAGATTGAGCAATTATTGTATGATTTCAATCCTCTCACAATTAGAAGAAATCTTATGCTAACTTCGTGTAAATTTATATTCAGCGGCTGTTGAATGTTGTTAATAGAATTAATATTTCACATCCTATTCTCTGGGTCAAACTCACATATATGAATGTTATTTCTTTTGTACCTGAACTCTGAGGTGATTTTATCACAAAGAGTGCAGTTTGAAACTCTAGTAAACTGCCATACGTCTGCAGAGCAACATTTTGCTGACGTAAGTACTACCTGGAACTGTGCTGCCAGACTGTGGAGGCACCGTGACAGCAACCACTGCCACCATGAGTGAAGCATTCTAAGTCCTTCCCAAATGCTTGTGCTCACTTGTTTCATGGGCCTAGAGGTTCCTTTCTCGCCCTCTTTTCGCAATGAACCATATTGTGCTGGCCCATCCTAATGCAGGTTTGCCAACGTATTCTAAGATTTTCTAATTATTTTTCTCTCAGACAGAAACATATGTAACCCACAAATCAACTTTTTAAATGTTTCCAAAACTTCCAGCTTCTTCTCTTATAACTTAAGAAAAAAAAAAAAAAAAGAAGGGGACTAAATCCTGATCTCATATATGGTGGAAAACCCATAGTACACACAATATATCTAAGAAGTCATAATTTCCTATAGTCCCAAGTTCATATTTTCACTCAATTCTCAGTCTCTATATGTAACAAACTTTTCTTAGATCCTGAGACACTGTGGGGGTTTATATTATAAATGCTATAGAAAATAGTTTTATTGAGGAATAATTACCTTACATTAGTGTCAGGTATACAACATAATGATTTGATATTTGTATAAATTTCAAGATGACCACCGCAATAAGTCAACATTTGTTACCAAACATTGTTACAGAATTTTTTTTCTTGCGATTAGAACTTTTAAGATCTATTCCTAGCAGCATTCCAATATGCAATATGGTGCTATAAACTATAGTTAATATGCTGTCTATTACATTGCCATGACATTATCTTTACCCGGAAGCTTGTACCTTTGGGCCCCTTTGCCCATTTTGCCCACCCCACTCTCTACCTCCAATCTGTTCTTTATGTCTATGAGCTTGGTCTTTCTTCCTCCCCCTCCCCAAGGTTCCATATATAAGTGAGCAAAGAATTCCATACCGAAGTGAGCAAAGAATTTCACATATACGCAAATAATTTTACATGAACATTAGGTTGTACTTATCATCAATTTATTAAACACTATCACTTCTTAATTTTTCCTGATAATTTTTTTCATTAGAACCATAATGTTGGGTCTCCCTTCTTTACTTCGTTTGATCTTCTTTTCCCTGTCACTCACTAGTTAGTTCTCCAAACACATATTTATATCTCATAGAAGGAAGTTTAATTATCTTTTTATTTTACTTCTTTCCAAAGTTGGCTGAGGTCTGTGTGCTAATTTTGTAAGCTAAATTGCAGGCAGGTTTTTCAGGAAACCTCCAGTGACCCAAGCCCTGTGCAGCCTCCTCCCCGTGAGTGCAGTGAAGACTGGCTTCCAGCCATCAGAATGTGGCGATGGGATGTCACTCCCGTGATAATATGACATTACTGTGGCGAGGGAAGGAGAGTTTGCAGATGTAAATGAGGTCCCTAATCAGTGAATTTTAAGTTAATAAAAAAGAAAATTGTCCTGCTGGGCCTGATTTCATCAGGTGAGCCCTTTGAAAGAGGGTCTAGAACTCAGATTCAGATACTCTCTGTTTTCTGGACTTGAAGAAGAAAGCCACCTCATATTTGACAGATTCAATCAAATGAATTCTTCCAACTAGCATGTAAGTCTACAAGAGGACCTCAGATGAGACCCCAGCCCCAGCTAATGCCTGGACTATGCCCTGTGAGGACCTCAGATGAGACCCCAGCCCCAGCTAATGCCTAGACTATGCCCTGTGAGGACCTCAGAGGAGACCCGAGCACCAGCTAATGCCTGGACTACGCCCTGTGAAGACCTCAGAGGAGACCCCAGCACCAGCTAATGCCTGGACTACGCCCTGTGAGCCCCGAAGCAGCGGACTTGCTTACAATGTGCCTGTAGTCATGGCCCACAGAGAATGGGAGGTAATAAAGGAATGTGATTTGAAGCTGCTAGACTTGTGATGACTTGTTTCACAACAGTAGAAAACTAATATATGTCTTTTTCTAATGCTATGGGGATCCTAAACTATTCCTTTTTCTTACTACAATAAACACAACTTTTTAAGTTGTTTGCATGGAATTCCTGGTGGTGGAGCAAAATTAATGAAAACCAGTCAGATGGTCCTAAAATGAAACACAGTTGAACAGACTAGAGGAATAAAAATAATCAGCCAGTTTTAGAGAATTTTATGATCATTTTGATATGAGAATTGCTAAGAACTGAAAATGGCTGGAGCACTGATCTCCATCCAATTAAAGTAATAGTTGGCACCTTCCATTGAAACACAAACACGTGGAAACTAAAATAATTAGATTTTCCCTTCTTTTATTATGACGTGATCCTCATCTGTGAAAAATGAAGCTTCAATAATGTCATCAGGTATTTGATTTAAGAAGTTTCTTATTAAAGGCAGGGATTTTGTTTATTTAGTCACACTGCCCTACTGTGTCCCACTCTGTGACTAATCACAGTCCCTTCTAAGCTGAGAAACCAGTGTTATTTCCAGCCTCAGAACAGAAGGTAATAAACAAACCTACATCTGGGCCAAACAAGAGCATTTAGTCTGTTTAGAGCCATAATAAAACCTGAATTAATTCTCAGATCCTGGTAACCCAGGTAAATGCTTATCTTGTAGCTATGCAATCTGTCCTTAGAAGTATGGGATACTCATTCTTAATTTTAATTATATATTAGGATTGCCAGATTTAAATCTGAATTTCATAAAAAACATCTGTTTTATTAGCATAAGTATGTTCCCTACATGGATCTCAGATGATATATTTTTAATGAGTGTCCTCGGTGATTCTTTGGAACTTTGGTATCAGAGAACAAATGCACTTTATATTAAGTCTTGGGTTCAGCTCTGGGAATGTGAAAATAGTCTAAAACAGTCTCTCCCCTGGAGCTTCCCATTGACAAGTGTGGGGTGTGGGGAAATAGGGACAATTACCTGACCCTCTTTCTTCCTTTTACTGCCCTGTAAAACGTCACTCGTTTCCAATTTCCTTAGTTTTATTATCAGAGTTTTACAGGATGGTATTGCTAGTCTGTGACCTTACTCAAATTTTAAAAATATGATTGATGCTTTTTAAATAGTTTGAATTTACAGAGTGCCAAGCCATTATCAATGAAGCATCCATTTCTTTGTTGTTTTCAGAATATCCTAGTTGCTCTGCCCTACTTTCTCTAAGTTGCTTGTTATTAAAGATGAAAATCTCCCTTAGAAAAGAACATGCTCAAAATGCTCTTAACAAGAGATTTGGAAATATGTGACCTGTCAGAAACAAGGATTTCAAAGGGTGACAGTTGAGTTCATCCAATTCCCACACAACAGCCATGCCAACAGAATTCAGTGCTAATGTCTTCAGACTAAAAGCAAAAAACAGTATACATGAAACATAATAAAATTCTTTCTGCTGATTTGGAAGTCATTCTCTGCTTTGAGACTATTGATGTCCGTATTAGGAGTGTTAGCATCAAAGAGAAGATTTATAACTAATATAATTCCACTCATTTTCATTTCCCCTTACCCTAATGTTTTTTCCTCCTTAGCAAATATTAGCTTGTCAATAATTCCTATTACTTTTTTTCCTATCTGCTTCCACTAGAATATAATAACCTCCAAAGAAGAAGAGATTTTTTTAAAAGTATTTTTGCCTTGACACCCCTTCAGTGGAAGAGAGCTAAGTAGTACATAGGAGAAGCTCATTAAATTTGTTGAAAGGCTAAGTTAACTGCTTAAATAATACTCAACCACTCTTGGTCCTTTCCTAATCCTTCTCCAAGAAACAAGGCAGCTATGCCGGTTTTCGTTCAGTATGCTAGAAAGCATTTTAGAAGGATAAAAATAATGCTTACCTTTGTATAAGGAAAGGAACTACCACTCAAGCAACAAGGGGTCCTCCCTTCGACCTCTTGAACAGTTATAGGACTAAGTTTATGCTGATTCTTCTATCCTTGCACCTGGAGATCCTTGGACCAATGACCAAACTCTGAAAACACTCTTGGCAAGGGTTAAAAGTCAGTCGGGAAGAAGGACCACAACAAAGCTCAATGGGCCCCATAGGGACGAAGGTCCTAACATTGTCCTCATTAAAATCTATCTACAAGAATATTGTTTTCTGTAATTTCTTTTAATTCTACAGGACTTGTAAAGCTTCATATATAAGCCAAATAAAATCCATTTTTGAAATATCTCTTTTATAATTTATTGACGAAGCTTTGAAATGTCATTTTAGGGGGAAAACTATCATTTGGATCTCTTTCCACAGTCAATCCTTTTTCTAGAAGCACATTTCATACCTTGCTTCTGTCCAATCATCCCCCTCCCTGTTATGCAGGACAAATGTGTTTTGGAGGCCAAGGGTTATGGAGCACAATAAGAAAAATATGAAGAACATGGACAATGCACAAACTGAGCCCTAAATAGTCAGTCGGCAGTACACTAACCTAATTGTGCACATTTCCTTTACTTTTTCTCCATTTAATGTGTACAAAATTAAATGCCACATTGAAATCACCATTTTTTTTTAATTTTTTTTAAGATTCTATTTATTTATTTTTAGAGAGAGGGGAAGGGAGGGATACAGAGAGGGAGAGAAACAGCAATGTATGGTTGCCTCTCACATGGCCCTCAATGGGGACCTGGCCTGCAACCCAGGCATGTGCCCTGACTGGGAATCGAACCGGGACACTTTGGTTCCCAGCCCGCGCTCAATCCACTGAGCTACACCAGCCAGGGAAATCACCATTTTAATGGGTGTCAGAAGGTGAAAGAGTACTGGATTTAGAGTAGAATACAACTTGAGTTCCAGTTCTTCTCTTGACTAGCTGTGTTACATTTTCAAATTACTTAAATTCTCTGGGTCTCAGTTTCCTC
Organism: Micronycteris hirsuta; assembly: GCA_004026765.1. Lineage (NCBI taxonomy): Eukaryota > Metazoa > Chordata > Mammalia > Chiroptera > Phyllostomidae > Micronycteris > Micronycteris hirsuta. The sequence goes on from PVJI01007931.1 coordinate 61,765, forward strand.
TTTTGCAAAACTGTGAGAGCAATGTTTACTGGAAGGGGTTCCTTGGGAAAGCTCCCAGCATTGCGAGTGGGATAGACTGGATCTCTCCACCCGTAGCTTGGATCCCAGCCCTAGTTGCCTCTCGAGGACTTTGCTCCAGCAAGTCTTTCCATCAACAAGCATTCTTCTCTCTCCTTCCACCCACATACAGACATGCTTCTATTTCACTTTCTTAAAACACACATTCTTATGAACTCACACATTTCATTCTAGGTTCCTCTAACTGTTACCAAACAGGAACTGGGGTTCTGCTGCCCACCACCCATAGGCAAACTCTGGGGGTAGAGCTTTGGTGAAAAAGGACAAAGGTCATTTACTCAAAACCTACACAATTTGGGAGAGTGACAGGCTCCTGTCTCAGAGTCCAACTTCTCCACCCTCTGCCAGATCAATCCAAGGCTGTACCTGGAGTTCCTGCTACCATTTAAAAATGCCATCCTTTGGGAAACCCCAGGTGGCCACTGTAAGATCATCCAAGCAGCTCAACTTCTTTCCCCATCACTGTTTGTTCTCAGGTTCCTTTCTGGAGTCTGTGCATGTGGCCCACACCATCAACAACTGTTGCTGTTTCCTGCCCTGAGCAGTGTGACTCAGTTGTTGCACATCATCCCTCAAAGCAAAGGGTCACAGGTTCAATCCCTGGTCAGGGCATATGCCTGGGTTGCAGGTTCTATCCCCAGTCAGATGAGATCGGGCGCGTTCAGGGTGGTATGGCCGTAGGCTCTATCCCCAGTCAGAGTACATGTGAGAAGCAACTGACCAATATTTCTCTCTCTCATCAATGTTTCTCTCTCTCCCTTTCTCCCCGCCTTCCCCTCTCTCTCAAAATAAATAGGTAAAACCTTTAAAAAAAAAAAGGCTCACTACCGCATGCAATGACATAGATGAAACTTCAAAATATGAAGTTCAGTCCCCTACAAAGAAAAGCTGGACATAAGTATATACTGAATAATCCCACTTAAATAAAGTAAAAAAAAAAAAGTTAATCCGAACTATGTTGTTAGAATGAACGATAGTAATTATGTTATCCTTTCTAGGGAGAGTGATAGAAGGAACTATGAAGGAGGTATTTAGTTGATAGGGTTTTGCCATTGTGTTGACTCTTGAACTGAGTGCTGATTGTACAGATAAGATCAGTTTATAAAAATTTATTGAGTGATATAATATCTGTATATGTTTGTATATATATATAGTTTATTTCAATAAAATGTTTAAAATTAAATAAGAAGCAGATGCAAGAAAAAATATGAATCACTAGGTGGTATTGTTCTGTACACAGTGATATTAGAAATTATGTCATAAATATATCATGTCATTTAATCTCACAATACTTATATGAAGAAGGCTTTATTATTTCCCATTCACCTTTTATAGATGTGTAAGTTGGGAAGGCCAACATGTACCGTCAAATCTTGCAAATGGCCATATGACCCCTCCCCAGGCCTGTTGGCTCATCACATGTGCCTGGAACACTGTGAACCCAGAGCAAGCTCAGCGAAGGCTCAGGCTCGGCCCCGATACCCATGATACACAGTATCCACAGCACACTGTCCTCCGGGCTCAGAGCAGGACTCTTGGAGGTTGTTGGAGGGGGATAAGTGCCAATGAGGGGGACAGGAGTCAGGGACAAGTCTCTGAGGGGGGCAGCAGTGTGCTTTGTTCCCACAGATGCTCAAGGAGGAAAAGATAAGGAATGAACAGAATAGAAATGCATGTCAGGCACAAGGATAGAAAAAGGAAAAATGTGGAGACTGGGACACAGAGCCTGTTTGCTGGGGATTAAAGAGTTTGGCAGAAATCAAGTGGGTAGGGGATGGTTCTGGGCTAGAGGCCTAGCGAGGTGCCAATTTGGGGTCAGCCTTGAGTGCCACCATGAGGAGTGAGTTTGGGAAAGAAAGGTAGGGCATGCAAGAGCCCTTACCCCCTTAAAAACCTGCTCAGATAACCCAGAAAATGTGGCTATTGGATCATAAACACTAGTGAAAACTGCCTGTCGTGAAGTTTGCTTGTTTGAACCATCAGGAGAGTGGGTGCTCACTGTATAGGAACTGTAGGTGAATCCATCAGAAACACGGGGCTGAGGCACTGGGGGGTTTTGTCTCCATTTGAAGCCTTTCCTGACATATTTTACCAGACTAGAGCTCTGTGTACACAGTGATAGAACATCCAGCTCAGACAAGAGCAAGGGGGTTTACAGACGTGAGGCATTGACTGTGTAGGCATTGAACTGGCTTCAGACTTGCCTCAAACAATCTGAGCTCTCACTCAGTCTCCCAGCTAAAAAGAATATATGCCTTAACACTGAAAGGTATTGATCTCATCTGCCATGAACACCCACTGGGAGTTGAAGGCCTTTTCAAAACTTTTTCAGGAGATTTTTAATGCTTCCATTTCCATTTAGCCAGACATAGCTTCCAAGGTCTACCTTTGAAACCTGTGAAATGCTGTGCCCAAGAGAACCAAAACGGACTCTCGTATCCGATCAGCTCAGCTGCTGAGCAAACTTGTCTGCATGACGAATGGGGAAGCAACACTCCCAGTCTAGTTCTCGGAGGTAAGAGTCTGTAACCCATTGGCCCAGAATGTGAAATTCCCTCTGCCTCCCAGACAGGCTTTACTGTCTGACCCCGGGGACCTGGGGAGAGATGCTCTCAGAGAACTCCCAGGGAATGCTAATGACTTTGGAAACTTCAGTCCAGTCGGTTCTGCTATAACACTTGCTTTGAAAACACAAGTTTACTCCAATACAATAATATATTTGAGCATAAGGCAAATTTTAAATTGGTTTACATGCAGCTTCTTCTGGAAGACTCATTAGGTAAGTGCAGATAACTATGCACAGCTGAAGCAAGCTGTGCAGAAATACAGAAAACTTCCACGTGCGCGCGCATCACGTATCTACCAGCTTCCTTAGTGCTCTTGGCGCAGAGCCCGCCCACCCACACCTGGTACGACAACTTCCTTTCCAAATTCAGGTAACGCTCTTTAAACCACTTCACAAACTCTCAAGAGCTGGGGCCCCTCCAATGCCCACAAGCAAATTTCAGATCGCTTTCAAAGTCATGTCATATTTATTATGCTGCTTAGGAATTTCTGAACCATTTAACATATATAAAGTTGTTTCCATTTTTATAATTCCTATATTTTATATATGTGTCCCCAGTGAGATTTCTGAGCTTTGTATCCCTAACCCATTTCCCCCTCAGGTCCTGTGGTTTTTATTGTGACATTTTGCATAGTGTAGCGATTTTCAGGAACACATATGTTATATTATAGCAAAATTGCACATATAATTCACCGAAAACCATTCAGGGCTTTTGTATGCAAAATCCATCTCAAGGCAATTGACAAAATGTGTGGCTTTGGACTCGTTCCAAATCAAATAAAAAACTAGAAGACATTTGGTTGTCTGACTCTGTACCCCTATGCTCATGTGTTTAGGGATTTTATTACTCTTGAATACAATTTGCCAATGTAAAGGTTGAAGGAATTATTGACTCTCTACATGTTTATCTAGTAGACATAGAATTGTGTTAAATGCACTGAACTGTAACTACGGTTCTAACATCACTCCCCTTACCTTTGGTGATGACACTCTGTCACAGCCGCACTGAAGTGTGTTAACATGGACGTTAGTAATGTGGGACTTAGAATTGTCTAGGACGTGGTGACGCACAAAAAGAATACACCCTCATAGGACAAAAATGGTAGCTTTAACGCTGTGCTAACAAGCTTGACCGTTTTGGGGTGGGTAGATACATGTTTTTCATGAGGTTTTTAAAAAAACATTCATGAAGAATAAGTGTTCTATCATATGAGCTATTTCATGTCATCTGTTGGGAATATGATGAAGAGGAGCATATGTTTTAGCACAAGCGTTACATAGATAGCATTGATTGCCACAAAAGGCCTGTGCAAAAACACGTGACGCCTGCACCCCAATTCCTTATCATAATGTGAGCAACAGTAACAAACAGACACAATGTTGAGGAGCCCTAGTGTCTCAGAATTTAAGCATCTGATTACTGAGGTGTCGCCAGAAATCCGATTGTGCTGGGGGAGGGAGGTCGGAGGTGGCGATGACAGGGCAGTGCCCAAAACAAAGGGTGACATTGTCTCTTTGTATCTGGATCACTGTGCTTTGGATCACCAGGGGATCGACAATGCCCATTAACCCTTTGCCGGGTTGATGCAAGAGGCCAAGAGGTGCCGCTAAATTATTCATTCTCAGTGGATGCTTAAACATGAATAAAGCAAACAACTTTTATCTTGCTTTGTTTTGATCTGGATTTTAGTGTTCATAGGAAACATTTTAAATTGCAAACCCTTCGATTCAAATTGATGAGCTCTCTACCTGCTCTTTCAAGATTCAAATAGCGATAGTAGGGCTAAGTTCTGTTTCCTGACTCATCTTCGGGCCAGTACAAGAGGAACAGGGCCGTCCATCTGTGCAGAGCACAGCCAGCCTCCCTCCCCCAACAGCGGGCAGACAGGTTCTGGGACTCCCAAGGATCCTTATAGGCTCTCAGACTCGCCTTTGTGAACCCTTAGTAGGCCACCTTTGATTCCCAGGGTGGGAAAAAGAGTCATTTAAGTGGACTTTGAAAAAATAAGCTTTGTGTTAAAGGAGCCCAGGAATGCTGAAAAACGCTGCTTTGGTAAACTTCTATGGGATGGGTTCTCCCAAGCGTCTTCCCGCTGCTGCACAGTGCAGTTCTGAACTGCGGGCCGAGGTGTGCCAGCAGAAAGACAAGCCTGATTTTCCTCTGTCCCTGGCAGTCTGTGCTCTTGAAAAGGTCAGAAGTGAGATTAACAAGGGTAGGCATAAGCAGAGTTTCCAAATTACCTCTCTACACGTATACCCTTTGTACACTAGTCATCAGCTCTTTTACTGTGTGCTGGGAACCGTGATAAGCACTGGCAACAAAGTACAACGTGAACCCTGCCCTGCAGGAGCATCCCTCTAGTGGAGGATGAAAGGCAGGAAAACCAATAGGGGGTCTCAAGTGTTGTGGGGGCTCTGAGGAAGTCAGTGGTGGAGGGAGATGGTGCTCATGCCTACCTAGAACATGGGTCTATAGACCTTGTTGTCCTATGGACTGATTTAGCAGTTGGTGAGATTTAAGTCCCGATGCTTCAAATTTCAAGCAAATACTCAATAAAATATATATTGTGTGGCAATATGTAGACCACTGTTAAATTACAGAGCCATGGTTACTGCTCGTTTTTGAGTACCTGAAAAGGATATTAGAGTATAGTCAAAATTCTTAGTTATTCTGAAAACACCAGGGTACAAGGGAAATAACCCAGAATACCAGTTACTGCTTTCACTTTGCAACTGGCTAGCTGTGTGATTTTGGCCAAATCACTTAACTTTGGCCTGTTTCCTTGCATGTAAAATGAGACCGTTTTCCATTCTAGAGAGTAATGATTGCAGAAAAACTCAAAGACAAAGCTAAAAGTAGAAAAGAAAATCAAAAGTGTAAATTCTTGATAGTGTTTCTGTGTGTAAACAGACTTCCCAGAGCAGCAGAATGATTTCGGACCTCCCCTGATATTCAAAACAAGTTGGAAGCCAGATGGTTGTTACCCATAATCCCCACATGAGATGAATCTCAGGAAGCCCATCTGCTTGAAATCCCCCAGTTTCATGTGGAAGTTAGGATCTCCAGATATTCATAATCTGTGAGTCATTTAATCTTCCCCCTCTTCTCATGCCTCAGGCATGCCAAAGAAAATTTCTCCTGAGGAATATAAGGAGTCTAAATTCTGCCTGGTGTCCCTGGAGTGTACAAATGCTCCTTGTCATGAATATCTGTAGGAAACCAGAAAAATACAAGGCAATCCATATTGTGCATTTTATAAATTAAATTCTCTTCCTTAATACAGCTCCTCAGGGCTTCTAACCTTAATTGTTCAAATCAACTTCCCATTTCTAATTTCCTTCCCATTCCACCCATTTGCAATGCATTACAAAATCAATCTTGGGCAGCAGCTCTATTCAATAGAACATTCTATGATGATAGAAACGTTCTACAGCTCTCTCATCCAATATGGAAGCTACTAGGTACTGAGCACTATTGAGCATTTGAAATGTCTAAGACAAATGAGCTGGATTTCTTATTTTATTTAATTTTGATTATTTTTAATGTAAATGCAAACAACTACCTGTGCTGGTTGCTTCTACTGATACAATGAACATTATAGTTCTCAAGTATGGCCATGACCATTTTCCTCCTCTAAATTTTACGTAGCTCTGCTCTACCTGAAATGGATCACTAACCTATCTTATGCTGCCATTCAAGAAATTCCATGAACTATTCTCAAACTTTGTTTTTTACGTAATTGGTACTTCACTCAAAGTGAAATATTTGCTATTCTTAAATCTGTCTCCAGTTTTCCAGCACCCAACCTTTCCTTACAATTTTTAAAAATAAGAATGACATTTTGTTCATTTATTCAATTATATCTGATATTGAAATAGTGCAACTCAATCTTCCCCACCTCTAGAAGGTCTTATTTCATTCATATCAATTAATATTTCTCATGCTCATGAAATCCCATAAACCCTCCATATGCCATTTAGTAGATTCTTCTGTGTATTTTAACTATTGGCGTATATATTAAGTCTACTGCTTAACATATGTGATCTTCCTCAGACTATGGTTTATGGCTGATTTAACTTTGCATCCTTCCTGGCTCTTTTCACAAAGAAAAAAATATGAATTAATCATTAAGCAAACACCAATGACATTGGGTTTAAAACCCGCTTAGTTGAATTACCTGTGCAATTGACTAGCACATGCCAGGCACACAGCAAGTGCCCAGCAAAGCAAGATAATTTGTAGGTGCTGAAGAGATTTTCAGCGGCAGTTGTCATAATTTGGACACATGAGCAAAGGCCATATTCTTTTACTGAAGGAACAGCAAGCTCAGCAAGTAACTCACACTCCAAGAGGGAGTGTTAGAAAAAGGAGCTTGTTTTCTCTCACAGCAGGGATTCTTGATCTACATTCACCTCTCTCTACTTCACTGAAAAGTGGACTTTGGTGCAGAATGTCAAGAAAAAAACTTGAAACAGCCCATGACAGGACCCACAGCAGGTCACTCTGAATGCTGTTCCGTGGTAAAGGCATTCCACATCCAGGGAGAGCGTGTGGCTTCCGGCCTCCCGCCAGCCGCTGCGTTCCTGTGCCAAAGGGTGGGGGGACTTATCTTCTTTCATCCTGAACTTAAAGAATTTCTAAAGTTATATAGGAAAAGAGCATGGATTTCCAGGGAATCTGCGCTTCTCGGCATCTGAATAAATTCTTTGTTTTCTGCTTTGGACACTAATCTTTGGGTTGATTATTTATGCTGACTTTTTCACAATGGCTAAAATCAAATACTTTCAAAATTATACAGTAGAGAATTTTAAAGATGTTGCTCAAAGATATAAAATTATACTGAACTATCGATTATGTTTAAATGACCAAATTGCTGATTCAAAATATTTCTAAGGAAATGTTTTTATCTGCCAAAATCACATGAACTACTTTCTAATTTACTTTCAACTAGTGATAGTAGCTGATCTTCTCTAATGAACTGATAATATATAAATTATTTAGGTTTGAATACCATTTGCCATTTACTACATAAATAATGTTCTTATTTATTAGAGTCAGCTCCTTCTAGATTTGAATCTAAGCTGGGCTATTTAAAAACTTTATAATCTCCAATAAATCACTTAACTTCTTTAAGCCTATTCCCTCATTTATGAAATAAGCTATAAAATCATGATAATTCTCCCTTCATAAAAAGTGGTTACATTTGAATTGAATGATATAATACAGCACTTTGTACAGTACCTGATACATAAAAGGCACTCAGTATATTTAACTACTTTTCCTATGTGGTTTTTATTAAAATACTGTAAATTATGAAAGAATAGTTCCTTCTCTGACTGGGCTATTTGTAACTCTCCATGTAACCTTGACTATACTATTTTTTAATTTTTTATCTGAAAATAATTTCTAGTTTGCCAAAGAGCTGCATGTTCGCATAAAGAATTCCCATATGCCATTTACCTAGAATCACCATTTAAAAAAATATTTTGCTTCATTTGCTTCATCATATGCACTCTCTCTATCATATATGTCTACATGTGTATATGCATGTATGTGCATATAGTATTATTGAAACATTAGAGTAAAAGTTGTATACAGCATGCCTCTTCATCCCAAACATTTCAATGTATATCTGCAAAGAACAAGGACATTCTCTGACATAACCACAGAACAGTTACTAACCTCAGAAAACTTGACATTGCTATAATACATTTACCTAATCTTCAATCCATATTCCACTTTGGTCAATTGACTAATTATATCCTTTTTCCATGGGTATTTTTTTCCATTTGGTACAGAATCTAATCCACACTCGTATATTTCATTAAACTTGTCATGTCTCATTACTCTGCGTTAATCTGAAAACCTTCCTCAGCCTTTTATCATTTTTCATAATTCTAATGTAGATAAACACACACATACATAAACCTACTTATAATGACCTGAACCTAGAACTGAATTCTGTGGTGGCCAAGTTCTAAGATGCTCCTAACGATCATAGTGCCGTGCCCTTTTGTGACACAAATGTATGGGCTGGACTCCGTGACTTCTGTTGACCAACAGAACATAATTAAAGTGATGAGGTGGTATTTCCAAGATTAGGTCACAAAAAGATTAAGTTGCCCACTTCACACCTTTGCAAACGCCCAGTTCGCTTCAACAGTAGCCCAATTCTCAATATAAAGAAGCTTAGATTTAGTCTCTTCCTCCTGAAATACAAAGGACTCAAATATCAAGAGAATATTTTCTTACATTTTCCAAAAGTTTTGTATCAACTCATCTGATCTTATTTGCAGAATTATATGAGGACTTGTTCTGCTTTTGCCATTGTATGTAGCTCATTCTCATCTCAGCTCCTGTCTATTAGATAGTAAGTTTTTAACAAATCTGTTGTTTTGTAACAAATGTTTGAAAGTTTATACATTTAGATATGTAAAGCCTATGTCAATCCAAATAGCTCACTTATTAGCTATCCTGACCGTTTTGAGTGATGGTTCCATTTTTGTATTAGATTTCTTCCCAATTGAAACTCATGGCTATGAAAAAGTCACTCCTCTTTACAATGTGTTTGTCAACGGTACAAAAGGTTTTCTCAGATACTGGGCTCTCTCTCTTTCCCACACCTAGTCAATTCATAATTTCCACTGACATACTATCAAGGTTTTTTTTGGAACTATTTCTGTAATGATATTCTTTTTGAAATAACTCCACAATAGTTCTTTTCTCTACCTTTTATCTGGGCTCCTAAGCCAGGCTTTTACAACTGTGTGTCCAGCTGTCTGCCAACAGGAAAGGAAGTTTTTTCTCTTCTTATTATTCATTATCAGTAAAGACATGTGGCTCTCTTTCATAAAAGCCAGACTTAAGAACTTAAAAGAAAACTCCATACTTCCAGATATGCCACCGTTTGATTGTTTATCTAGCAAACTACCCGTATACTAAACCCTGAGAACAACACCTGGAGCGACGTTTCCCCTCATGGAAGTGCAGGGAAGGAGTAGAGCAGGGGTTTTCAAACACTTTAGTTTCAGGGGCCCTTTATCCTTTTACAAATTACTGAGTAGCTCAAAAAGCTTTGTTTTAGGCTTGTTATACCAATGAATATTTACCATAGTAGAAATTAAGCTGAGAATAATTTGAAATATTTTCTGATTCATTTAAAAATAGTAATATTAAACCCATTCACATAAATAACATACTTTTAATGATGAATATAATTTCCAATAATAAAATTGTTGGTGAGAAAAATTGTGCCAATTAGATTCTCATCTCTGGTGTGCAGCCAACCCATTATAATACACTGTTTTGGTTGATGTACAGAAAAGAAATTCAGCCTCACTCATGATGGAATTTAAATAGGAGTACATAATTTGCCTTTTCAAATAATTCTTCTTTTAACTACTCTAAAACTCAATAAGTGAGAGTTTCTTAAAGATTAATTGCTATGTGGATTTGAAGCCATACTTTTTAGTAAATGTTTAATACTCTATCAATAACACACAAGACAATATACTGATGATATGGAATTGCATACCTGAAACCTATATAATTTTATTAACCATTGTCACCCTTATAAATTAAATTTTAAAAAGTTCTTATTTTATTACTTTTAAATCTATTGCTTTCTTTCGTATTTAAATGGATCTATTACTCATGCATACATAATTTTGTAACATCATTCATTGGTTATTTGAAAAATGTTAGCTCATAAGTTGTATAGTATTGACACATTTCATAAATACTAAAAATCGCATTTGTTAATATTCCCTCTATTCTCCTTAGGAGAATTGAACACTGGGAAGCTGTTAAGCACATGGTGGAAGGTAAAAACTTTCTTAAAATTGTTTTTTCTTTATCCCATTTTTAAAATTGGGATATATATCTTTTTATTGTTTATTTTTAAGAGTTCTTTATATGTTGTAGATACTAGACATTTATAAGCTATATGATTTGCAGATATTTTCTCCTCGTCTGTAAGTTGTCTTTTCATTTTTTTTGCTGGTATCCTTTGAAGTGCAAACATTGATAATTATAATGAAGCCCAATTTATCTATTTTTGGTCAATTTTGCTTTTGGTGTCATATCTAACAAACTTTTTCTAAACTATGGTCACAAAGATTTTCTGCTATATTTTACTCTAAGTCTGTCAGTGTTAGCTTTTACATTTAAGTTTATGAACCATTTAGAGCTAATTTTTGTGTGTGACATGAGGCAGCGTTCCAAATCCATTCTTTTGTAGGTGGACACCTGGTTCTTCCAGCACTACCAGTTGACAAGATTCTTCTTCCTCCATGGCACACTTGTCAACAAACGACCGTGGATTACCTCCAGTTTCTAAGTGCCATTTTGTGATCCACGTCCCCATCTTATGCCAGTACCTTAATGACTGTAACTGTAGTAAGTTTTGAAATCGGAAAGTGTGAGTTCTCCAACTTTGTCCTTTTTCAAAATTGTGTTCGTTCTTCAAATGCCCGATTTTGAACAACCATAGTGGGTTTTGTTGGCTGTTCTTTCAAGGAAAAAGTATGTTCTATGGTAAAACTGACTCGTTCTACTCGCAACTCAATTACACAGAGCTCTTTCTCGTGATAACCAGTGCACTTTACCGCATGGGACAGAAGTGCTTTGTGTTTCCTTCTCAGTTTATCATTAAAGCATGTATGCTCAAGGATCAAGAGGTAATAAAATGAACAAATGTTACTGCTTTATTAAAAACTTTATTTAGGAAACTGTTTTCTTCTTTTTCTTTTTTTGGCATGTGTGTGTGCCAGTGAAAATCACAATGACACAGTGCATTTTGGCGCCCTGCCTCAATTCTTGCTGAGACACTGGCAGTTTTGTCCACTGTTGACTTTCCACGGTTCGTGCAAATGTCAACACAGGAAAAGTCAAGTTGTTTTCCCTCATGTATTAGGTAGTACCAAATCTGGTTAAAAAAATCTGTGATGATGCATTCCCTCCCCACTCCCCACAGGAGGGCTACCCTTGAAATTCTTTTTTTTTTTTTTATTTTATTGTTGTTCAAGTACAGTTGTCTGCATTTCCCCCCCTCCAGTACACCCCCCCACTCATTTAAATGCACTTTAAATGAGTGCATTTTTAAAGTGCCATTTTACTGGCTTCATAACTTCAGTAAAAATATCAATAAAGTTTTAATTCATTTCTCATTACAGATATTTTTTAAATAATATACCGTAAAAATAATTCCTGTCATGGTTATGAATATTTACCTCTGATATAAAATATAGTTCTTACTAGTGCTATTATTACTTGGATAAGGATGCTTTTTAAGTTTTATAAAACATTTCCTTGACCCAGAGTAGTCTATGATCATGCAATAAAATGTTTTCTATATATGTAATTTGTGGTGCTGGCATTTGAAATAGCTTAAAATATTTTAGATAAAATGTTCTTTTAGTGAAATTTACAATTTTTCTCCTAGTAATTACCAAATGCCAGAATTAATTTTTCTCAGATCATTATTCCTCTAGCAGACTTGACAGGCTCAGGCATTTAAGTCATTCATTAAAATGCAACAATGTTTTCTCCAACAGTTTTCACTACCAGTAATGACATGCATTATTATGCATCACTAATTTCAATAACGAACAATGAGATACTATTTTATTGGCATTTACATTTCAGGACCATATTCTGTGACATGCTTGTGAATAAAATGACAAAAGGACCCACATCAAATTAACCTTGGTTGTTTCTTTTTTTCTTCTTAAAGACTAAATAACTGGCTATATAATGTCACAGTTGCTACCCAATATTTTTATTATTGTGTACTTATCACTAATAATTAGAATAAATATATGGCTAAGACAGTATTTAAATTATTAAAATAACTGTGGTGATAATTGTGAGTAAAGATGGAACTAAAGAATTTTCAATATTTTAAACTTCAATTAAAAAAATTGGATTATATATTCTAAAGTTTTTTTTCTTTGATGTTTTGCATTTGCATTTGCTATCATTACTTTCTCTGGTAACTAAGCATTTGTTATTTTGATAGGTCAATTAACTTACTAAATTATCTACTTTAAATGCTTTTTGTGTTAAATGTAAAATATTTT